>APFE030356322.1:18902-42460 GCA_000404065.3 Pinus taeda | reverse complement strand
CCCTTAAACATGCCCTTAGACAGCCCTAAAACCACCTCGATGTCACCTACAACAGCTCGGTCTCCACAACTGTACCTTGGCCTCCTTTTGTTGTCCCTTGGCTCGTTTTGTTGGGGCTTAACCTTCACGAAAATTCCTGAGTTACCTTTGGTGTGTATTGCACACTCTTGAATGCTCTAAAACACATCACTTCACCTCATATTTATACACATATTAGGGCTCAATGAATTCATGAGGAGACCCATCTATTGGATTGTTTTTACACCAAGCCTACATGACTTGGTAACCAATAATTACGTTGTCAACTTCAAAAATTCATTTCTCTCTAACGAAAACTCGTATTCGGACGATTCTCGATGCGTTGGAATTGTATCGCCGATCACTTCATCCTCATCCATCATATGTTGTACCTCCATCAAGGTTTTGGCCCAAATCACGATGGGTGCAATACCCCCAAGCTTGGATCTCAAGCCCACAAGCCTATTTGTGGCACTTTGACGTCCAACCCTTGAAAACCAGGGCTTGGAGTACCTCCCAAGCTACATAAAAATCAATAGTCAACTCCCTCTGACATTGAAGCAAAGATTCCTATTGTAATCCTGATTGCTTCCTTTATCATGGAAGCAAATGCTTCTACAACTGGCTGCCTCCATCACGTGGGCAAGTCCTTCTGTTCCCGTCAGAAACAAGTCATCAACATATAATAATAAGATCACAGGCTCACTTTTAACAACCTTGTAGTAAAGTTTGGGATCGACATCACTCTTGTTGAAACCAAGATTCATCAGGTATCCATCAATCCAAGAATGCCAAGCCTGAGGTACTTGCTTGAGCCTGTACAAAGCCTTCTTCAGTCTGTCGAGTGGAGCAAATATGTCTTCATAGTCCTCTCCCTCTTTATGGAAGAATCCTCTTGCCACGAATCTCGCTTTGTACTTCTCTATTTTTCCATCTACCACATGGATGATCTTGTAGATCCACTTGGAAGTCACCATTGACTTCCCTTCAGGTCTTGACACAATTTCTCACACATCATTCTTCATGATGGACTGATATTCCTCCATCATGGCATCCTTCCCCACTTGCTGGGCTGTTTCCTCCTCATAGTTGGATGGCTCAGAATCAATGATGTGACTCAACAGAGTTGCATAACCTGAGGAATTCTTAGGACGCTTTCTTTTCCTGAAAGTGCCTTGGGGAGTTGCGTGTCCCTCTCCACCTTGCAATGTACTTCAAAGCCATATTGACCTTTTCTTGGATACTGGAACAACGACCCTATGTGGGTCCACTGGTTCAAGGGGTACTTGATGATCTAAAGGATGTTCTACAGATACAAAATGACATGGACTGACATCCTTGTTAGCCTTTTGCTCCTCATCATCGTGAGAGACCCTTTGGATCTTTAGTAGACTGCAACCTTCCACTCCACCTGAATATCTGCTCTGGCTGAACTAGAAGCTTTTCTGGTCATCTGGCATGGTTCTAGATGTCTGTACAATTTCTCCATCTCGAACACAAATCACTCTTCTTGAGTTCCTGAGAGAATCCTTTGAGATGCCCTTTAAATATCTTAGGTTGATTTCTTATGAACACTAGTGAACTTATGTCTCTATTCACCCCACACATATTCTCCAACCATTTACTTATTGGTGCTATGTGGTTAAATCTCTCCTCACATTAAAAATTGTATTGTACTCCTTGGAACGAGGCTATAATCCACCCACATAGTGTTTGACTTTTTAAAGTTATTACTGCATAATTTATGCGATTTTTGCATAAATTTAGGTAGAAGTAAAAAGTAACTATGTAGTACATTCTTTATATTTCAGTTATTTAACATCTTTACCTGGGATCACTGCCCACCATAATTTATGCAGTTCTTTGCATAAATTTTGGTGTGACTAAAAGAAAATATGTTGTACATAAAGATTGTAACAGGCTCCGATACCATGTTGATTTTCCTAGTGCAAATTAGACAGGCACAATTTTTTGCCACTCATAATTACTTGCAATGATATATGATATTACTTTAACACACTCTCGAACATCATTAAGTAAATACACGAAAAAAATTCAACTGGTCAAACATTGACTTTATCAGAAATTAGACTCCTTAGAAACTTTGGTCTCTTCCTCAGATTACTTGCCACGAGAGAGAGAGAGAGAGAGAGAGAGAGATGTGAGTGATGAGTAAGTGTGTAAATGAGAAGTTCAAGTGTCTTTTTATAGTGATATTAGAGTGCCCAAGAGGCACACCTCTTTTGCAAATTAAATTTGAAATTAAATTAAATTTTCTTTCTAATTTTAAATAATTTTTTTCTTTGTTTTAACTTGTGTAGCTGGGGAATACCTCTCGTAGCTACCCAAAATAATCATCATTGACAGGGTTCATGAGAATCCCTATGAGAAGACAAGGGGAGAGAGAAACATCTTTGAAGAACATGATGTTGGGGATGATGATGATTATTATGGCTCTGGTTGAAGTGCTAAGGTTTCAACCATGGTAGAAGACATGCATAGTGGAATTGAAGGCTTGAATGATTTTGAGTATTCTTCTTGTGGGATGTCAAGGTAGAGAGAGATGATGGAGAGATGAGCTTGATGAGTGTTGAGGTTGGTGTGATGCCTTGCTTCGATGAAGACAAAGAACATGATGATGATTATTATGGCTTTGGTTGTAGTGCTAGCATTTCACCCGTAGTAGAAGACATGCTTAGTCAAGTCGAAGACTTGCATGATTTTGAGCATTAAAAATCTGGGAAGTACACTCTCCAGCACTCGGTTCGTGGGGATGAGAACCCGAGACAGGTTTGTGAACCCCACCCCTGGGTTCGTGAACCCATGCTTCACATTCCGCAACCCTTGGAGGGCCGAGCTTCAATCCACAACTCTTGAGATAGTGCGGATTCCCAACTAGTCTTTCGCTATCCCAGAACTTCAATTCGTCGCAACATTTTCGTCACCTTGAATTGGAAATACCACTAAATTGTTGCTAGACTAAACAGTAGCCAGATCCCACAATTTGCCAGATAAAATAACAGAAGATAAAAAGAGAAAATGACTAACTAGGGTGGAATCTTTCACCACCAAAATTAGTAGAGAAAAAGGGGTCTTAACACCTTCAAATCCACAACTCAAGAACAAATATATTTTGATCCAAATTGATGATGCCAAAATGATTCCAACTCTCCTCTTTTTATTGATTCCCTCATGAGGTTTCTCAAATGTGTATGTTCCTTTTTTTGGTGTTCCTTATGGCATGGTTGTGATGGACTTCCAGGGTTGGAGGCAAATAGGTCACCGGTGCAGGTTTACTTCATCAGTGGGCCTAGGGGCTTTAGGCGATGTTTTATGGGGTCTCGAGGAGTTCACATGCCATCTTCCATCATCAGGATTGATTCCGCATAACTCGCTCCTCGTTCCATTGCATTCTGATAATTCCCGTGAAATAGGGTTATTATTGTGCATAACTCATTTAATTACGCTTAAGGTGGCTTTTCGAGAGGAATACTTGACGAAACACCTTAGTGTAATAGCTCGTTGGAACCAGAATGAGAAGATCTACATGATGTGATGGTTAGCAGGGATCTTCAGTGTCCTGAGGAGGCGTCATGACCGATTTACCATTTTTCCACATTAAGAAAGAATATTTTAATTGAAACAATAGAAGGAAATGAGCCCAATGATTAAAATAATAATAATAAAATAGGAGGTTCTAGAGGGCTCCATCAGATTTATAAAAAGGAGGAGGAGGCCATTGGAAGGACATCTTGGATTTGTTAGTTATTCTTGTATGAGAGGTTGAGAACCCGGTTCTCTACTCCAGTAGTAGCCCCAAGACGAAAACCCTCGGGTGATTTAGTGAGATTGGGCGAGTACCCATCTCCTCGTGGTGAATTCATCCAAAATTCGCAGCAGAGCTGAACAATGATATTTCAATTCAGTTTTGGAGGGGCAAGACAGTATTGGAACAGATTCTTGAGGCCAGTTTCCCATCTTAGCTATTTTATTGTATCAACATGTAACCCCTAGTATATATTATAATAAAGCTGAGATTATTTTCTGCCTATTCTTTTATGGAATTGCGTGCACTTTATATATCATATTTTACATGGCAATCTTCTGTTAAATGAATGATAATTTAATGGTGAAATTTGGGTTGAGTTCAATTTTTGCAAATTTAGAAAAATATTTTGTTTGGGATATTATAGTGGTATCAGAGCTGGGTTTTCTTGCTAGCCTGAGGATTTGTATTGCAAAACAATTTCGAATCAAGTTCATGGGTCATTTTGTTATCCTTGAAGCCAAAATCACTTGAAGGAGATCAATGAAAAAAGGGGGTTCATCATTGACAGATCGAGTTTATTAATCATGTTCATGGAGATCAAATCTTTGCTTTATCAATCATTATTTTAAGGGTATTAAAGTTATTGGCCGAGAGCAGTCCGAGTTCACTAATTTGGTCCAGAGTTAACAATAACTCGTGTTAGTGGTTGACCTTGTCACCAGAATGCATGAACGAGTTGATTGATTAGGTCCATGGTGAAGCGCCGTATCAAATTTGCCAATGTTGATCGTGGGCCAAGTGAGTGGCTTGATCTCAATATGTATGGTGGGAATGGTGAGAACCAATCTGAGGCCAAACAACGAACCAAATATTGCTTGCAGTGGTGCGTATGACCGAATTGTGCGACAACGTCAAGAGTCAACGAACTAGCTGTTTCTTTGAAGTCGCATCCACGTTGGGCCCTCTCCACGCCAAACAAGCAAACGTCGAAGTCCGTGGGCCATTCACGTTTGGAACCATTTGAACCATGGATCTCTGGCGGTGACAGTCCATGTAAGCGGAGGAATATGTCTACATCCTCTGTAGGAAACCCGAGCCCATAGTCTAGTTGTAAGTGTCAACTATCACGACCTCAAGAAATACTAGGTATCTTGCAGCTGCAGGAGAGACCATGAGCCCGTCTGATCCACTACACGGTTGCCCACGAAGTTAGACGAGTCGCATGAAGTAAGGACTACATCACATCATTCTTTTGAAGGTCGAGGCACTGTTTGAGGGGATTACATGCCAACAACAAGTTCAGTGTTATTTCGAAGGCTGTGTTACCGTGTGTAAAATTTTGAATCCCTCGACTATTGGGATTGATTGAATATACAGGCCGCATCGAACTATGATGCTTTGACAAAAAGAAAGGTTGTCCACCATATTGTGCTTCAGGTCGGGACAACCAGAGATTGGTAAATCAAACTATCACCATCAAATTCGCCTTACAGGAGGAGATATCAGACATAAGCAGGCTCACAGTCTTCAAACGTAACCTGATCAATCCGAGGTCTCATTCCTTTGTCATCAATCGACTGAAGCCAGACGATTTATATGGTGATTTGGTCCATACATGGACTATTTGGAGAAGGAACGAATGATTGTGTGCGTGTTGACTAATCCGGGGATCAAACCACCATCTCACTGGTGCATCATTTTATTGGAAAATTCTCGTCGCACGCAGAGGGGGCAACAACTGAATTCATCCAAATTAGTAAACTCAACCAAAATTATCAGTTCATTACTGACAGTGATCCAAGTGAAGGAGATTGTGAACGATTGGTTGATCACTATGTGTTTTCTGCCAGTCCACAGTGGGTCATAACTCATCAAGTCGAGCCATCGTGGACGGATCTCAGGGGAGTCAAATTGTGACCGAGATCGAGACCCAATTCAACTAACAGATACAAGAACCGATTTTGGCTTGAACGAAAAATCACAGGGATTTTCCCCAGGGAAGTCGAGAACTCCCAAATCAAATCACATTATTCTCAGACTGACTCAGTGTTATTACTGGAAGAATCGGGAGACAACTTGTATGTACCTATGCATGCCTGTGTTATTTTTTGAAGTGCTGCATAGAGGAGTGCGGTGGCAATTTTTTTTTTTGGGCAATCAGTTGTCGCTGTGCTATGTTGAGGAGGCTATGCATTGAAGGAAATACTGAGTATACTGCATAGCGAACATTGAAGTGATATCAACACATTCGACCAATGCAAGTACGCTCAGGAGGGGATATTCAAAGGTATTGCTAAGTCGGTACTGTAGATGTTATGGGAATAATGTTGTTATGTTGTTGATGTGTTGATACTGGATCATGTACTTGCTGTAGCATTTAAAGTGAAATCCTGTCATATAGCTGTGTGTGTGCCATAGTAAAGACATATTGAGTTGTTGCCTTGTTCAGTTGCAGTCCATATTTGTCATATATGTCTGAGTCCTTAGAAGTTAGAATTTGATCGTGAGGTCTGGTTAGGCAGAACTGCAAAGGTTCAA
This sequence comes from Pinus taeda, assembly GCA_000404065.3. Taxonomy (NCBI): domain Eukaryota; kingdom Viridiplantae; phylum Streptophyta; class Pinopsida; order Pinales; family Pinaceae; genus Pinus; species Pinus taeda. The sequence continues at coordinate 36,135 of APFE030356322.1, read as the reverse complement.
CAATTGTTAATTTGAGTGGTTGCGTGCATCTTGCCACAAACAAGAATGCTTATGTTCTGAGAGGTCTATGTATGGAGTCAGCTGGTCATTTATTGTATACTTCTATTATGCTGCCAGTCCTAGTCATGTATAAAACAACTTGATGTAATTGACTTCATTGAACTCAAACATGGATCAAACCTTTATAAACTCCCTTAGTAAATCAGTAACAACAATCAACAGAACCCTTTCCAAGGGGATACTTTCTATGGTACAACGTGAACAACCAAATGACTGTAGGAAGGACATGAGATGCAACACAAACTCTGTGCATTTGGGACAGATTTAAAATCCATGAGGTTTTAAGTAAAATCCCTTCTCAAACTAGAAGAACTTGCTTCACTGCTTTCCAAGGTGGATCAGTCAGATGGGAGGAGCTTGATTTGGGCTCTAAAACCAGCCATGCTTGCCTTAGTACAACCAAGTATTTGTAGCACACTTGTCTAGGAGTCAAACTTCCAATTGCCTCTTGTCTTAGTAGTATCATGATGCTGACCACACCTATACCTCCTTATAATAACGACCTTATGAGGAGAGTCTTCAAACTTATAGTGGAGACCTTTCAAGATTTGGATAACAATGAGGGTCCTACATTTGGGAAGGAGCATGAGATTCTAGTAGTCACGGCTTTGGTTAGATCTTATGACCTCAGATGTTCCAATGCTTCTTGAACATTAGGAAACATCATCCTGATACAATCATAACATACATGCAGTCCATTTTGTCCTCATATATGGGAGGCCATGATGCCATTTGCAGGACGTTGTAGTCTCAGTTGTTGGCCATTTGGAGGGAGGAACAATTGGTTTCACCTGCTGCTTATGAACTAGCCGAAAGGTTAGTTGAGCAGAACATTGGACTGTTCAGGTGACGGTTGACCCGGGAGGAGTTGCAACAAATTTATGGTGACCAACCATGTAGCAGGAATGAGTTGAGGAGGAAGGGTCTTTGCTTCATCTGCAAGGAACCTTGGGGACTTGACCACTCATGATTGAATGATGTAGAGGAGATGACAAGGGTAGAGCAGCGGGAGATTCCTTCTGACTTTTAGGGTGAGGATTTTGCTTCTATGGTTGAGTCCATGAGTTCATATAAGGATACTCGTGAGGAGCATGAGCAGTCATGCGGGTATGTTGGCAGCGACCCATGTATGTATTCATGTGAGATGGAGTCCGATGAACAGCATATTGTCCGGGTAGCAGACTTGCTAGGTGAGTGACTGATGATTTAGCATGGAAAGCACATAGAGGAGCAGGAGTCAGCTGAGGGAGACGATATGCACAGTATGCATGATGAGCCTTTTGGGGAGAGCTAGTTGGAGGTTCATATTGAGCCCATGATGGAGGAGGATGAGAAGCCACACTTGGGGTCAACCATTGATGAGGAGCAAACAGATGTAGAGATACCTGGTCGGGTGACAGTATTTATTGACACTTGTCTTCAGGTGATGCTGGAGTATGACGGGACAATTTGGCAGGAGATTGGTGGACTAGAGGAGCATGGATCCCTATCAGGCAAGGGAGATGGAAGTGCATCGATCTTTTGGTGTACCCATTGATGAGGTGAAAACAAATGCAGTGGCAGCTAGTTGAGCTACAACATTTTCAGGCAGCAGCCCTCTCCAGGATTACATAGACGGGGCTTGCAACACAAGTTGGCTACTTGTACCCATCATAGGGAGAAAGGCAAGATTTCCTCGATGGATATGGGTTTCCAGCTAGGTAGAGCAACATGAGTTCAACATGCACCAACATCAGCATAGCAGACTTGTTCCATACACTGAAGTCCATGACTTAGATTGGCGGAGATCATGAGTTGGTATCCTTTTGATGGAGTATTAGTTTTAGCCAGGAGCATTGTATTGTAGGAGCCCTCAGAGGTGAGGAATATCACATGATTCAGTTGACAACAGGATATAGGTTGGCCGCTCATCAGTATTTCGGCACAACATCAACATGATGAGATTGACCTTGGTTTATGCCAAGGGTTGAATTGGAGAGAGGTAATGAGTTGGTACGCAGTCCATGGGGCAACATTCACAGCTGGAGCTATAGCCCAACAGGAGCCATGGAGCATTGATGCTTGGCAACATTGGGATCCAGCAGGGTTTATTTATGACAGGTTCAGTTAGATATTAGTCTGGGATCCGGGCATTGAGGGATCCATTCTTGGTGGGTCGACACAGAGGCATAACCTCACCCAACAGTTTGTATAGGATCCGAGCATTGGGTCTTAGTGGCATTGGGCCACCATACTAGTCCACAAGTTTGGATTGCTTGAGGGAAAGCAATCTTGGGGTGGGAGGACTTGTGATGTTCCTTTTTTCTGGTGTTTCTTATGGCATAGTTATGATGGACTTCTAGGGTTGGTGGCAGATAAGACACAGGTGCAGGTTTACTTCATCAACGGGCCTAGAGGCTTTAGGAGATGTTTTATGGCGTCTGGAGGAGTTCACTTGCAATCCTCCACCATCAGGATTGATTCCACACAACTCGCTCCTTGCTCCCTCGCATTTTCCCATGAAACAGGGTTATTATTGCACATAACTCATTTAATTACGCTTAAGGTGGCTTTCCAAGAGGAATACTTGAGGAAACACCTTAGTGTAATAACTCGTTGGAACCAGAACGAGAAGATCTACAAGATGTGATGTTTAGCAGGGATCTTTAGTGACCTGAGCAGGCGTGATGATCGATTTACCCTTTTCCCACATTAAAAAATAATAGTTTAATTTTAACAAAAGAGGGAAATGAGCCCAATGATTAAAATAATAAAAAAATAGGAGGTTCTAGAGGGGTCCATCAGATTTATAAAAAGGAGGCGGAGGCCATTGGAAGTACATCTTGGATTTGTTATTTCTTCTTGTATGCGATGTTGAAAACCTTGTTCTCTACTCTTGTAGTAGCCGTAGGACGAAAACCTTAGCGTGATTTAGTGAGATTGGGCGAGTACCCATCTCCCCTTGGTGAATTCATCTAGAATTCGCAGGAGAGTTGAACAGTGATATTTTAGTTCAGTTTTGGAGAGCCAACATAGTATTGGAGCAGATTCTTGAGGTCAGCTTCCCATCTCAGGTATTTTATTGTATCAACATGTAAATCCCAATTTATATTATAATAAAGCTGAGATTATTTTCTGCCTATCGTTTTATGGAATTGCATGCACTTTATCTATTATATTTTACATGAGAATCTTCTGTTAAATGAATGATAATTTAATGGTGAAGTGTGCAGAGCAGCCAAGAAGTGCGAATTGCATTGAGGAGGCCGAGTTTATTTTGCAGAGGAAACTCGAATTTCCAAATTGATTTTCTAGTGGAGAAAATTGTATATCGGAGCTTAGCCAGTGAGAGACAAACAATTGTTGTATTTCTCAATTTTGCTGAAGATTTAATAATAACAAAAACCCTCATTTGCAAAACTGGTTTTCCCCACATTGGGGTTTTCCTAGGGACTATTGTCCAAATTTTTTTGCGTCAATAATTTTGTGTGTGGGCATTATTTTATCAGTTCCTGTATTTCTGAAGATTGCTATAGTGAATTAATCGTTATTTGCTGCATTAATTTTCTAAAGACGAATAAACTACATAAGCTAGAAGATTGAATTCCAGTTGTTGCAATTAAGGAAATTTCACACTATTTACCATCAGAACATTGGTGATCCTCTCCTTCCATTGTTTGAAGTTTACAGCCCCCTAGTTGATGCCATCTCATCAGATTGATTTCAACCACAAAACCCTTGTTGCAAAGCAATAATTTTGCTGCTGGAAAACCCTTGTGCTGCATGATCTCCCACGTAGAGTTTTATTCCTCCGATACCATGTTAAATGTCTGCTGCGAGATCTGATTTATTCATAGCTCAACAATTTATTTGATACCCAAAAAATATTTACTGAATAATATCTTAAAATTGCTAGAAAATAAAATCTTTGGTATTTTAGTTTTCAGAAATTAAACCTGCAATAGAAATAAACCTAGGGAAATTAATCAATAACACTGTAGTAGAAAATTTCTGCCCGAAACTTGTTGATTAATGTGTAACTAGGTTTAGTCTTCATAAATATGAAATCTACTTTTGATTCTTGTATATTGTAAAATGAAAGAAAAAAATTATTGTTGTTTTGAAGCATGGGTGTCATGCACAAGGTCTTTTATTTTAGAGGTTAAGCACCCATTGAGTGCTTCTAGGGTTTGTCCTAGGTCTAAAAGTCAAAAGAGTCATTGTCATATGATGAAGATCCCATCGGGCACATTCTAAGTTGTAAAATGAATTATTTTTCTATTTAAAAGTGTTAAAATACCTTCCAAGATCGTGTAGGCCTGCCAGCTAAGAAGTCTGCATAATTTTGGGTACTTCGTCCACCTTGGAAGCTTATATGTAGGAGGGAACTCGACCTCCTATGGATACAATTCATTCTCTCATCAAGCAAGCGAGAGAGAAGAAGAAAAAGGCTAGCGAAGGAAGAAGAGGGACGAAGATCAAGTGAATGGGTTATTTCTCCCTCGCTCATCACGCATGTGAAGGAAGGAGACTAGGGTTTTTGCTGCTAGGTTAGGGTTTTGATTCCGTAGGATCGAACTTGGAGGAAGTCCATAATGAAGGTTGAAGGAAGGCTCATTAGGTTATCCTCAAACCCTAGAAGAAGGAGAAACTCAAGCAAAGGTCTTAAGAAGCCTTGGAAGCCTTAAATTAGCTCACACGTGTGGAAGCAACTATTGCTAGAAGGGCCAAAAATTTCAGACCTGAAGTACAAGCTGAAATTCTGTAGGCAGGGGTCGAAGTTGAGCTACGGGAAGAGATTTGATTGGGTTTGACTTGGACAAAGGAAGCACATCATCAGGAAGGTCAGACTTGGTCTTGGAAGGGTATTGGTCTTGGTCTAGAGGTCTTGGAATTCGTCAATTGAAGAGTCTATAAGAAGAAAAGACATTTGTGGATTTTCCTTTCAAGTGGAGAGGTTTTGGCCCTGGCTTGCAACCTATACCCCGAGTTGTTGTGTATTGTTGATCTTCTTGTTTTGATAGCTATTTGATGATAAGAATAACATAATAATACAATAAGAAGCTAATAAATAAGAAAAGTAAAAAGACATCAAAAACAATTATCAAGTATAAGAGAAATCATCCTATCTATTGCCCTATCAATTTCTCAACATGGGATCAAAGCTAAGGTTGGCTAAGGGCATGATGGAGATCACTACATCCTTGAAGAAGTCTTTGAAGAAGTGTTCTATGGTAGTGAGTCATCTCAAGAAAGGTATCAAAACATTGTGGAATCTCCTATTATCCATCAAGAGGAGTATGGCCAAGACTTCTATGAAAGATGAAGGCTTATTCTCAGCACTTATTGGCACATTTGAAGATGAGAATATTTGGGTAATCAACAATGGAGCATCCAGACATATGACAAGTGAGCACAAGCAACTAAAAACCTTATCAAGAGGAAAATACTCTTACTCCATTGAGCTTGGTGACAAGAAGAGCTATCCTGTAAGAGGAATTGGATCAACCTCGGGGGAGCTAGAAAATGGAGGAAGTATTCATCTCAACAACATTCTATTTGTTCCAGGTCTGCAAAGGAATCTACTTTCTGTTTCATGTCTAGAATATAAGGGAGATAAAGTCGCCTTTATAGATGGAAAGGTTGAAGTATGGGATAAAAACTCTAGATGATTGGGATTTGTGAAGGAAGACTCTGCTGATTACTAAGTCATCTCTCTCAAGCTTTAGTTCACATTGAAGTAAGTCCATGTGAACTTTGGCATAGAAGGTTTGGTGACTGGTCACCTTCACTACAAAATCTTACCAACTCTACATTCAATGGTGAATGGTATCCCCGAATGCAGCGGGGATCATGGAGGAGTATGCAAGGGATGTGGATTGGGCAAAAATGTCAAGAGACAATTGAGAAGCCGTGTTTCAAGGTCAAAAGAAATTCTGGATCTCATTCATTCCGATGTTTGTGGTCCTATGTCTACAAAGTCTCTTGGAGGTCATCTATATTATGTGTCATTCATTGATGACCATTCAAGGAAAACTGCGGTTTATTTGTTAAAATCTATGGATGAAGTATTCATCAAACTTCAATAATTCAAAGTTGAAGTGGAAAACCTTACAGAAAGAAGAATAAAGATTCTAAGGTCCGATAATGGAGGAGAGTATACTTCGAAGGAAATCATAGCCTTCTGTAAGGAGTCTGGGATTAAGAGGAAGCTGATAGACCCATACAATCCCGAACAAAATGGAGTTGCAGAACGAAAGAATTGATCTATTGAAGAAAGTGTAAGAGCCATGTTACATGATCAAGTTTTGTCGAAATTTCTGTGGGATGAAGCAACAAAGATTGTTGTATATATTCAAAATCGAAGTCCTCATAGATCACTAGACAACATGACTCCTGAAGAAGCATTCAATGGGAAGAAAACCAAGCGTCGGCCATCTCTGAATATTTGACTATCCTGTCTATATTCACATACCAAAGGATAAAAGAAAGAAGGTTGATCCTAGAAGCATGAAGGGAACAGTTGTTGGCTATAGTAATACTTCAAAGGCATATAGGATCTACATAAAGGAAGGACATGGAATAAAAGTTAGTCGAGATGTGACATTTGATGAAAGTATTGCATTTAAGAAATCGAAAAATCTCCCAATGGACTATGATGACAACGAACTTTATATATTTGAAGAGGAATGTACCGGGGGGGAGAAGATTCAAATCATGAAAATGAAGGTTGTAGTGAACCTGTGGAACCTGTGGCCATCCCTTAAAGTAGAAAGAGACCTAATTGGTTGAAATCTACTCTTTTAGACGCAGAGGGACATGGAGCAGCCAAAGGCACATTTAGACTTAAGAAGCCCAAAAGATATGTTGTGTATGCAACCTATATGACAAAACTAATAGAAGTAGAACCATCCACCTTTGAAGAGGTTGTCAAACATAAAGAATGGAAAGATGCCATGAATGAAGAGTATCAATCAATAATGAAAAATGGAGTTTGGGAGAATGTACTTAGGCCTGAAGACAAATCTGTGGTAACTTCCGAATGGCTCTACAAGATTAAACATGCAACAGATGGAAGTATTGATAAATATAAAGCAAGATTTCTGGCTAGGGGCTTCTCTCAACAGGAAGGCATCGATTATGAAGAGACATTTGCACCTACAACAAGTTATACAACTATACGTTCACTATTCTCTTTCGCAGCATCGATGGGATGGAACATCCATCAAATGGATGTCAAGACTGCATTCTTGAATGACACTATTGATGAAGGAGTCTATATAGAGCAGCCCTTGGGATTTGAAGTCAAAGGTAGAGAAACTTAGGTTTGCGGGTTAAAAAAGGAATTGTATGGCCTTAAGCAAGCACCAAGGTCATGGTATGCAAGGATGGATGCATACTTACAAAGATTGGGCTTCTTAAAGGGTTTTGCTTATCCAAGTCTCTATATCATGGTTGTGAAGGATGAGTTCGTAATCATTCTTTTGTATGTGGATAATCTTCTCATGACATGTGTGAAAGGTCGTATTCAAGAATGCAAGAAGCAATTGGCAGCAAAATTTGACATGAAGGATCTAATACTAATGCACTTATTCTTGGGACTGGAAGTTTGGTAGGGACTTGATGAGCTTTATCTTGGAAAATGTGTAACTAGGTTCAGTCTTCATAAATATGAAATGTACTTTTGATTCTTGTATATTGTAAAATGAAAGCAAATTATTATTGTTATTTTTGGAGCACGAGTTTGATGCATAAGGTCCTTTATTTTATAGGTCAAGCACCCATTAAGTGCTTCTAGGGTTTGTCCTAGGTCAAGAAGTCAAAAGAGTCATTGCTATAAGTTGAAGATCACATTGGATCCATTGTAACTTGTAAAAAGAATTATTTTTGTATTTGAAAGTGTTAAAATACCCTCTAAGACCAAGTCGGCTTGCCAGCTAAGAAGTTAGCATAATTTGGCGTACTTCATCCACCTTGGAAGCCTATATATAGGAGGGAACTCGACCTCCTATGGATGCAATTCATTCTCTCATCAGGCAAGAGAAGGAGAAGAAGAAAAAGGCAAGTGAAGGAAAACAAGGACGCAGATCAAATGATTGAGTTATTTCTCTCTCTCATCACACGTGCAAAGGAAGGAGACTAGGGTTTCTGCTGCTAGGTTAGGGTTTCACTGTTGCAGGATCGAACTTGGAGAAAGTGTAGAAAATCAGGAAGGTAGAAAGATTTTCTCTAGTTGATAATTACTTGTGATATCTTTGAATTCTTATTTCTTACTGAGGTTGTTCTTTCATCTTAGTTCATCAAGCAATTACCAGAGCAAAAAAATGAAGATCAGGGACACCAGATGTAAGCACTCAACCAGGGATAAAACCCCTATGTAGGGGAAAACCCAATCAATAACTCTTCTTTCAGTAATTCAAAATGAGATGGACTTGTTACTCTTGCTGCCTACAACTACCTACAAAGTGTGGTTGGTGGTAGGGAACTCAGAGAAGAGGTTGTCACACTGTTCTTGGCTGTCTTCGTCTAAGCTATCTCCTAGGTTAGCTAAAGCGGGTGGTCCCTAATGAAAAGTTAAGTTAAAAGTGATATGAGGTTCTAGGAGAGTGTTATAGTGAAAATTGATTACTTTTAATGATCTATGAGCAATAACAATGAAAATCATTAACATGAGAAAACCATAAAACCAGTGCCTTATAAAGAATTTGCTCAACGAAATAAAATATACATTTGCTCAAAGTAAAGATGGAATGCTTCCAATAATGAAAGCAAAGTAACATTGAAATGCAAACAAAAGATGTTAGTTTAGATTTTTGTTTTTGGGATTCAAGTGCGTTAAGTAAGTCATTGTTAGCCCAAGATATTTGTAAGATATAAAATCAAATCATGAATCAAAACATATATTGCCAAAACTCGACAGTTAGAAAATTTACTTTGAAAAAAGTAAAATAAGAGATGCTAAATGCTAAATCAAGATTTCAATATGAAATTAGACTTGAGCATGAAATGAAAACACTTATTACCAATTTGAAAAATCACAATACTTGCTTTGAAATGTTTCTTGAAATAAACTTTGCAATATAACAACTCAAAACATCAAGAAACAAGTAAAGTAAATGTGATGGAAGATGCTCTTGGTTAATTTTATTAATTACCTCTATAACAAGATTGCAATTGAACTTTTCAATCTTCAATTCTCACCTTCGCTCAAAAATATGGATCTCACAGTGAGGAGTCAATAGAGGAATAGAGGGTACCTAAGAAATTTGCTTCAACCAACTTATGTGGGAAGTAAAATTTTAATGAGGTTTGGGGCCTTCCTATACTAAAATGCCTAGATGAAGTAAAAATTGTGTTAATTCCTCAATTAAAATAATGCTACATGTAAATGCTTCAAAGAGAAATAAGATAGTTGCAAAACTTGAGAGACTAGAATGTAAATGAGCTCATAAGTGTGTGCACCATTAAATGGAAAATAGACACTTAAAATGAAATAGGTTGCTTTAAGCTACAATTTGTTTCAAATAAATGATAGTGCTCCAATAGTTTCCATGACATATAGTATAAATCGACCAAGTAGTAAAACATGTATTTGAAGAAGTTATGAAACAATTAAAATTTGCCAAAGTATGAAGTGTTTACACATGGGGTAAGATTTGCTCAAGTTTACAGTTTTAAAGCTTATGCATGTAAGAATTACTTTAAATACAAGATTAGGAAAAATTGCATGTGGAATGAAATGTGTTAATTTTAACCATGCACAAAATGAAATTAAGAGCTAGAAAGCTAAGAAAAACTAGAAGCAAAATTAGTCCACCAACAAGAATCCCACCTCTAAGTGAGGAAGGAGGATGCCATGAGAAAAATTCCAAGTTCTCTCAGACAATTTTTTTATCTTTTATTAGCACTTGAAATAGGTAAAAATGCCTCTAAGAGGGTTGCCCACGATATGAGAGAGATCTTTACAAAGATAGGAATCTAGCAAAGTTAGAATCTCTCCCAAAAATAAAACAACAACAAGCTTGAACATGGAAAAAACTCTCCAAGGAAGATTTACAAGGCTCAAAAGGTGCATGGCTTAGATGAGTTTGCAGCTCTCCCTCAAATGCTTACGACCTCCCTAGAAATCAGTCCTTGAATAGCGTGAGGGGGTCCTGCATGCACACGAGTGAGTAGTTTCCCAATGCTTCTCTTCAATCTCCTTGTTGCTCCATGCTCAAGCTTATGGGCTGCAAAACAAAACCAATTGCTAATGTGAAACTAGGAAACAAGAAACCAAAACTAAACTACAATTTAATATACAAAATACTAGTTCAAGTAATGGGAGTGAACCGCCATACTTGCCTAGCTTTGGAAATGACTATTGAATAACATATATAGCTTTGAAAGAGCTAGAATCAAAGAAGTATTTTAAATTTAAATGGATGATCAAGTAGCTATATTATAAGAAAACTCTCTCTTGCTCTTCGTTGGATGGAAGACTTGGAGCAAAAAAATGGTTGGGTCTTGGATCACTTTGACTTTAGGAGTGAGTTAATCTAATTGAGATTTCTCCTACTTGCAGATGGATTCTTGTACACAATACAAACGATCTTTTCTACACACTTGAACAAGTATTAATTTGCAAATGATTAAAGAAATATAATGAATAAGATAGATCAAACATTCCTAAAATGAATTGGTAAGCTTATCCCTAGAATACTATTCTAGATCAATGATATGTGCAAGATAGCTTGCACATATCAATCCTAGTAAGATGGAAAGTATAAACTAATATTAATTCAATATGGCAAAATAAATTAAACACAATAGCAATAGCATGAAAGGATATCACCTCATAACACCAAGAGAACACCAGCCAGATACCCCCAAAGTTTTGATTATATTAAGAAAGCATGCAAGTACAAAATGACAGAGTTTCTTCAAGCCCAATAGCTCATAACATGATACAATATGAGAGCGCATAGCCTTATTATATAGAGAGTTGGGAGCAAATCCGAATGAATAATGCATGTGAGAACTGAACTTGGAGCAAATCCCAAGGAAAGATAAGTCAAGTTTGATGTGGAGAAGATAGAGACACTATAGCAAAATCGAATTCCATATGTGCACCTGAAGGGAAATCAAATTCCATATATGGCATAGTAAACTCATCCATGAGTGAACCCAAGAGATGAGACAACTCCAATCCACCAAATCCAAACTCTAGCTAAGTGCTGACAACCTCAGACGATGATGTGAAAGAAAGCTCAGTGTAGACTCATAGGAACTGCGTGATCTCCTCCAAGGGAAACTCGTAATCCTCCAAGTGAAGCGCTAAGAGTAGAAGTACCAAAGATAACCCTGAGTTGAGGCCCCACATAATCTTCAATCCAAATATTCCATAGAATATTCTTTTAGTGCATGAGCTCTCCTAATAAATTTGATTTTCCACATGTGCAATTGTTGCTTTATCTCTGGGAAATTCGATTTTATGAAATAATGGTGTAATTATGATGTAGTGCGCTCAGTCATCCTGCAAATTTCTCTTGACTGAACTCCTTGACTTAGGATAATTTCCAAGTGATTTCCACGTCATTTTGTCACATAGAATAATTTATTTCTCTCTATTTTATTTAATTCTAGCGTAATTAAATGCCACAATTTCCACTAAACTTAAGAAATATGGGTTTCGAGGGTCCATAACACATTATTAACCCCTCAAAGTGTGTCAAAGTAGAAATTTGAGTGTGAGAGGTGTAATTTTTATTACTCATATCCCATACAACTTCTCTAGACAACACTTATTACATTACATATACAATTTTTATTGCATTTTTTAACCTATGGGAAATCTAAAAATTAAAAAATGACTAACTAGACCAAGCCAAATTCCACAACTTTTTTTGTGTGATCTAGTATGGTAATATATATCGACTCTAGACACTAGGACTCACTCAAGGCCTCACCATCAAGTCGTCCTCCGACTTTGGGGTAAATTTGGAGGAAAAAACTCGATTAATTATTAAGTCCTGGTAGGGAGATGATAATTAAGCAAGTAAAGAAAACCTCCTAGAGTAATGCTCACTTGTTGGCAAGGGCCCAAGCTACCTAGGCCTGTTACATATTCAAAACTCATCATTAGTAGCATCACTTATTACAATTCCCCATGGTGTGTGGAATCTAGGTACAAGAGTAAATGATGAGAAGTAGAAGTAGAGTTTAAAAAATCTGGTGATTTGATGACATCTGATAGTACAAGTGTCGTTTGGTACTTCCTTGGGCATGGAGTCTTCATATAATCATCAGGTGCCACTCTAGTATTCAACAGGACAAGGACCTTAGACCAACAAAACTTCCTCCTCCACCAAGTCAGCTTTCCAAGATGATTTAGTAGTCTCGTCTTATCCAATAGCTTCAGACCAACAAGATCCCAAAAAATTGTCTTCCCAACTACATAACTTTGACCCCAACTACAAAATTTTCGGCCTCCCTGCTACTGCAGAATTTCGGCCCTCCAGGAGCACTCCAGAACTTCGCACGTGTGGGATAGGAGAAAGAAATTTCGGGTTTTACTGCAAGATAATATCCTTCTTCTTCTTTGCTAGATTCTTCCTTCTTCTCCCTTGAATTTCACACTTTTTCTTGCCTAGAAGTTGTATATTGAGCTTGTTGATGAGTGCTCCAAATAAGGTTGAGTTGCTAACTTTATATAGTAGTTTCTGCCCCTCAGTTTGGGTTGACTTGTCTAGTTTGAGGCAAATTTGGTGGAGGAAGCCTATAAGTTCTAATTTACATGAAAATAAATTTCTTTCTTGACAAATAAATCCTAATAAGGGTTCTTTACATTATTACATGGAAAATGACACTTGACATAAACCCTAGAAGCCTACAATGGAGTCTTTGACCTAAAAACAATTGACGCAAGCATGAAACCCATGCTTTAATAAATCAATTTCTTTAATAATAAAATTTATTATTATTTTTTTGATAGATACATTACATCATGACTTAAATACATTATGAAGACCGAGACTAGTTACATTCTTCAACAGAAAGAATGTCGAATGAAGGCTGATTCGGTCATCCTCAAGCCCTAGAAGAAGGAGAAACTCAAGCAAAGGTCTCAAGAAGCCTTGGAAGCCCTATATTAGCTTACACGTGTGAAAGCAACTGTTGTTGGAAGTGTCAGAAATTTCCGACTTGCAGTAGAGGCCAAAATTCTATAGCTGGGGGTCGAAGTTGTGCTTCTAGAAGAGATTTGACTGGGTTTGACTTTGACAAAGGAACCACATAATCAAGAAGGTGGGACTTGGTCATGGAAGGGTATTGGTCTTGGTCTAGAGGTCTTGGAATTCGTCAATTGAAGAATCTATAAGAGGAGAAGGGATTTTTAGGTTTTCCTCTCAAGTGGAGAGATTTTGGCCCTGACTTGCAACCTATATCATGTGTTTTTGTGTACTGTTGATCTTCTTGTTTTGATAGTTGTTTGATGATAAGAATAACTTTAACATAATAATACAAGAAGAAGCTAATAAGTAAGATTAGTAAAAGGACATCATAAAATGTTATCAAGTATAAGAGAAATCATGCTATCTATTGCCCTATAGATTTCTCAACAAAACTATCTTCATTTGCTTTATATTACTTCGGAAAATTAGGGCCTATACCCACAAATAATACAAAGAAAATTATAGTTGCTGCATCCTGGAAATTGGCCTCAAGTTAATCGGCCCTCCCGGAACTTGACCCTCCTGAAAATTTCTTCCCTGAAAATTAGCTTACTCTACCAGCCATCTTGGCCCCTTTTAACTTTCAAAAATTAAACTTGAAGTGGAAACAAAAATAGGGAAATCAATGAATCACAGTTTAGCAAAAAAATTATGCCTGAAACAATGTTACTTCACTTTATATCACTCAGGAAAATTGGGGTCTAAACCCACAGAAAATACACAGAAAAATTACAACTGCTAGATCTTGGAAATCGACCCCTTTGGAAAGTTGGGCTCAAGAAATTCGACCCTCCTAGAACTTGAACCTCCTGAAATTTTTTGTGCTGAAAATCAGCCTCCTGTACCAGTTAACTCAGTCCATCATTCTTTCTTCGTACAATCCCTGCACACTAGCAAAAAATTGGCCCCTTGATAATTTAGCCTCGCTCTAGAACCCGACCGTCCTATTCAGTAATTTGACCTCTCTCTCCTAGGCTTAGCCTCCCTGAAATTTACTCTCTAAATTCTCCTGCAGCAGTCCTTTTTGCTTCTCTTCAACGCTGGAGTGTCTCACTCCTTGAGAAGATCACTCTCTCCATAGTAGCAATACAATGTGTCTTCATCCTCTCCCACAGATTCTCTTTGTAATTTCCGCATTGGCCAAATCCCCAATATCCAAAGTGATTGATGGCTAGGATTAAATCCTAGCGTTCTTTGATCAAGAGGCAATAATGGTATGTTCTATGCTTTAGAGCAATTTTACTTCAATTTCTTTATTAGCCCAATATCAATATCTAGTTTAGCAATCACATCAATATGATAGTAAAATGCAGATAGAACATAAACATAAATAGAAGAAGACAAGCCAAGACAAGAGGACACAAGGTGTGGCACCAGCGAGGGACAAACCCCAATATTGGGGAAACCATTGAGCAATTCTTCTTTTAATTTTCAATAGTTCAACAGAGAGAGAGATAATACAATTTACAAATCTGATAATTTATGACAGCAGCAAAAGAGCCCCAACCAGAAAAGTCAACAGGGCAGATTTGACCGTCAAAAATTCGGTCAACTTCAGTCAACTTCGGCCTCCAAACAGCAAGATGAAATAGCCCTCAAAACAGTTGAATTCTGTCCAGTTAAAGTCTGGTCAAACAGTCATCCTGTGGTCAGCCCTAACCACAGTCAATGCTGGTCAAACAGTCAATGGATTGCCTCGATTTCTTTGCTGATAAATGCGGCCTGCTAGGACAGAATTCCTCTACCCAAAATCACAGAAAAACAGGTCAATGCTTGGTCAATGCAGACCAAAAACAGTGTCTGAAAATTCAGTCAAACTTGATCAACGCAGAAACAGAAAATGCCCTTCCTTTCCTTCACACGTGTGGAGAGAGTTGCTGCCTAGAAATCCATACCCAAGCAATGAAAGAGAGAGAAAGATGAATGTGAGTGATGTCCAAATAAGGATGAGGCATCATGTATTTATAGGCTAACGGGGAGGGTGAATAGACGTGACTGTTGGGCTTTTGAGCCTACATGAGTTTGCTGGCTGACCTTGACAATTTGTCGATAACACAAATAAATTAATATCTTCATTTGTACATGTCAGAATCGGATGATCTTTAGATCAATCCTACACCTTTTGGAGAGAGGAATCCAAGAAAAATATCAGCTGTCATAAATAAGATGACCCATATGGAGTTTGGCCCTAGTTGCTAATTTTAACAAAATTAGATCTAAGCACTTTAAAATTTAGTTATTTATCCTTAGATAAACATTATCTCAAAGTCAATATGATTTAAATAATTAATCAATGCACTTTTTCCAAAGTCAAAACCTTTTCTTCTCCTGCATGCACAACACTACCCTATGCAGAAGACTTTCTGAAGCTACAGAATCAACATTTAGAACGGACCCATTAACAAGTATGGGTAATTTCCCTCCATCAGTTTTGACTAAATAGGAGTTAATTCCAGACTTCTTCTTTGCTTGATAAGGAGTAAGCCATAGGTCTTCTCTTTTATCCTGTATAAGTACATGGTCTGCTATGTCAAAATATTTTTGTCTCGCTTTATGATAAAAAATACCGTTGATTTTATCTTGATTCTTTACGATTTGATCAAAAGTATGCCTCCTAGATTCATTCAATTCTATAAGTTGGTCAATCCTTCCCTGAGACTATTCTTTATCAATCGTAAATTGTCACATAAGGCGAAGGGTAGGAATCTGGAGGTTAATCGGCAGTTTTTCTTTCAATCCATATACTAATTCAAATGGGGCTTTTCCTTTGGGTGTCTTAGTTGTGGTACAATATTCCCGTAGTGTACATTTAATCTTCATATCCCATTATTTTTTTTTGTTTTCTCGCACAATCTTCTTAACAATATTCATTAGATTCTTATTTACAGATTTGGCTTGCCACAAAGAAATTGGCTATTTAATATTAATTATTATTGTAAATCTAATATATCTCCATTTCTACTGGAAGGCATGATTTATCACCCATCTCCTGAATTTATACTTGCCATTGTAAGTGTATCAGCTATCTTCCCTTGTTTATTTCAATATTAATTATATCTTTAATATATTTACTTGTGTTTTGTGTTCTATATAATTTCTGTGCTGTGTGCAAAATGGATAATGAACCACCCACTTCATAACGCTATTCTTGGCTGACCTAATTAAATTTGAAATGTGATGTGCCCTTTTTTACTGTCTTCATCTGTGATTATTTCACGTGTTTTTCTTATATTATAAAGCTGCCAATGACTTCCTTGCCACATTTTTATAATTTTTAGTCCCATTAATCTAAATTGTTTTATTTTCATGCTGTACTTGTTTTCCAGATTTATTTTTTAATCAGAGGCAAAAATTTTCGTTAGCACCCTATACTAGGTTTATGAGTTCTTTTCATAAGTTGTGATATAAGGTTTTCTTGTTTAGATGAAATAGATGAATAGGAACTAATTTTTTATTTTTTATTATTATATCTATGTTGTGGATATTATAAGTTGTTTTCATGATATCTGAAGTAAAAGAAGCCTATTATTTTTCTGTAGGATGGAAGCTGCCATAATGTTTGAGGATTTACTTTGCCAAATGAAGGACATTAGCTTTACCAATGGTTGCATTAAATTATCTTTAAAAACTTGTATTCCTGCAATGGGTGGCTCAATTTGCCAGTTTGGGATAAACTGCATCACAGAAACATCTACAGTGGAGCATGGACTAATAATAAAAGTAATGACAGAGACTATGGCACTTCAAGCCGCAGAGGTATTCTGCTTCAGTTGACGTACACGTATATTATTAATGTATTATTTGGTTATAAATGATGGCAAATGTAGTTGTAATTTGTTCATGAAAAATAAAAAACGAAGACGTGGGTTTATATATTTCCTGGGGTTTAATAACAGTTCTCAAGGTTTCAAGTATCCTAGATCTCACACACTCACACATATATATATATATATATATATATTACTTCTTAAACTATACACTTC
>APFE030356322.1:0-18748 GCA_000404065.3 Pinus taeda | reverse complement strand
ATATATATATATATTACTTCTTAAACTATACACTTCCATGTCAGGGAACACATACCTAGGATTAGCAGTCCTAGATTTGTTTTACATCGTCCCGTTGGAGTAGATCTGTGCGAATCAAATTGTGAGATAAAATATATGTTATTTTTTAAGTATGTCAGGAGGTATATAAAGATAACAAAACCACATAATGAAAATCAAGATCCCTTTCTTAATGCTTAGAATCATTCCCCCTTTTAGGTGGAGCTGACTGAAGGTTGATACCTGAATCATTAGCTGCAGCAGGTTGTTTTTCAGTGATATTGATCTCTGAAGAAGTCTGTAATGGTCCAGCTTCTTTATCAAGTGCAGCATCTCTGCTAAAGGCCATCTAATTGGTGCTAACATCAAGCAATTGGTAGGCTCTATGATTATTGTTGTACCCTCTAGTCATTTCTTTCTTCCTCTTTGGTTGTAAGTTGGTTCTCTTCTCGTTTGGAATCTAGGCATATGCAGTAGAGCCAAAATCCTTATGCTGAGTGACTATGGGCTTCCTCCTAGACCATGCTTCCTCTGGGTTCTTTTGCTTCACCGCTAGTGTTGGAGATCTATTCAGCATATATACTACTGTGAACACCACCTTGGCCCAAAAGCGATTTGGAACATAGCTGTTTTCTATCATGCAATGGGCCATCTCTGACAGTATGGTTCTGTTACTCAACCATTCTATTCAGCCGTGGAATGTAGCGTGTAGTAAACTGTCTTTTGATCTCATGTTTAGTACAAAAGTTAATGAATTCTTTGGAATAGAATTCACTGCCATGTTAGACCTGTTACCACTCAAACTAGCAGGGGTCCAAGGAGAGGATCCTAAAAGGGAAACTACTAGGTCAAGGGAAACAATGGAGCAATAGCCCACTGTCACCTCAGCTAAAGCTCCTTGCTCCTTACGGGACTTTCACCGATGGGAGGATAGCCGGTATAAAGGAAATCACTAGAACGATGAATCAATGAAGAGATAAGGAGTGATTCCTAAGGTCTATTCAAGAGAGAGACTCAATTGTATGGCTGGCTTGCTTGGAAAGCAAGGTGTAAGGCTCTCTAAGAAGGGACGAGGGAGTTTCAAGGGCTAGGTTTTGCAAATAAACTTTGTGAAGGAGAGACCTAGTCCTAAAGACCCTTGTGAAAACTTGGTTTTCGAATGGTCTTTGTGAGATTGCCTTCGAAAAGTTGTGGGACCAAGTGGACCCAAAATTAGGTCAAGCAAGAGGGACTGGTCATTCAAGGGGCTTGACCCGATTGTGGAAGAGAAGAGGATCAATGGACAAATCTTCTTGGAATAGAATGCAATGATCCAAATGAAGTCATTAGAAAAGGGAAACCTAGGGCAAGAAACGGTCCTCAAGCTAGCGCTTGCAATATCTCGAGATCCCATTGTCGGATTTGCTTCAAATTCGGAGGGCATCTAGAGCAAATTCCAACACAGTTGTGGACCAAAAATCAAAGTGCTGGGATGGCTAGATGGTGAGATAATTGATGCCCTAGGTGACCTATGTAGGCTAGGCCTAGAAAGATAGAGAGAAAGGTGAGAAAATTATGCTTTAAGGTGATTACTTATGGAGGACCAGTGCCTAATCCTTTGGGAGAAATGGAGTCAAGAAGATTCCAATGTTTGGGATGGTTTCACTTCATCAAGGAGGCCCTTAAAACAATTTTGCATGGCAATTAGGGCATGTGACAATTGCTTCAAGGTCTTTATAATCTGATGTGCAATATGTGATGACTTATCGAGATAAAATTTCAACAAAATATCTTTAGGAACATTACTTATTCAAACATGCCCCTTGACATGATGCAACACTATAAAAAGACAAATTTCCACCATTTCACACAAGAAAAGCAACAAATTTCAGCCTAGTATAACGCAATTCCCTAGCAACATGCATGTGACATAAGAAAATGATAAAATAACATTAAAGGAGAACTTACATGTGAGAACAAGTATATCCAATCATCATCATCTGCCAATATAAAAACTTCAAGACAAAAGTGAAGAGATCCAAACATCAAAATTCATCCATCCATCCAATTTTTCCCTCCAAAGAGAATAGTGAAAATCTCAAAAGAGAATATGATCCAATCCAAGTGATGATGACTTACAAATGAGGCCTCACTTGTATTTATATGAGGCTCTAATAGTTCAATTGGTCTAATTAGCCTAACAAACCCCTAAAAGTGTTTCTAATGTGCAAAATAACACCCTAATTGGTGACAAACCCACGAAATAGCTCCATTGCATGAAAAATATGCCTCTCAAGAGGGAAGAATAATTAGTATAATGAGTCGTTGGGCCATTGCAAAGGCCTAATGAAACCCAAGGGGTGCCATAATGAAGAAAAAGACTCCAAGCATAATGGACAAGGGGTTGGCCCCTTGTAATCAAATCAAGAACCTGTGGTGCTCCTAAGTGGGTGTGGGGGCACAAGGACATCCTCATGGGTCTCTAAATGGGTCAAATTTGCTTGTAGACCCTCTGTAAGGGCTAGAGTGATGATATAAACATCCATCTGCAACAGGAGGCATCTTGGAACATCTGCCAAGTGTATAGTGCAACTGTGGAACCGACTGGGCATGGTAGACCAAGTGCATCATCTTCATCCAAAAGGGTGGAACACAAGCAATCAATGAACAATGCTGGGGATCCAAAAAGTGATATCTTCTATGGTGGAGGCCGATGGCTCTCAATGCTCACCCTACAAGTGCCGATGTGGCCCTCTAGAGGGCTAGGACCCTGTATAAGGAGAGCAAGCCCTAAATGAAGACCCATCTGCAATCCTGCATAAGATCCAATACGTCCCCTTTCCCTCCAATACAACAAATCATTAGAATAATCAAGTAATAATGCTTACAAATTATGGGAACAATGGGGCACTCAATGGTGGCATGCCCTTCCATAGTGGGCTTTGTCAAGTACAAGTGTCTCCAAGCTCAAAAGGGGGTTAACCAAGGACCCTATTAGGTGGTTTCAACCTTTAAAGGGGGTGACATGTTCATAATACATCCTTTAAGAGGTAAGTAGCAAATGGTATGATGGAATGGAGTGGGGATCAAGGGAAACATCCATACTACATGTCAAGGTACATTGGGTAATTACTAATTATAACAAGGGAAGCCCACACCTGGGTATATGAATGTAGGAGGGAGACAATCGTGGTACATGAGTTACCCCAACCTATGTTTTTCCATCCTTCTTCACATGCCTTTTGCCTTTGATTAATTTTTCTTTATAATTGCTCGAGGCTCCAGGGGATTGAGAGTATGATGTGTAATATGGAGCAGTGGATACCCCCTTGAGGTGGGGCAGTTCATCGCCCACTAGCGGTTAGGACAATCATGGGTTCCTTAATGACAGAGGGGGCTCATGTAGGGCCCATAGGAACCTAGGTGATGGCCATGAATAAAGGGATAGAGCTCATGTTTGGCTTTGTCCCATGTGCTAAATTTGTATGTCCCGACCATCTTTTGCATTTTGTGGTACATTTCTTGTTGAGATTGGCCAAATTATGCTTTTTACTTTCCTTTTAGCTGCATCAATCTTCGGGGCATCGTTTCAGGCCCGACCCAAGGTGTGGACAAGGGGAAGGGGAGGCTAACCCTATGTGGAACCAATGGACACATGTGGATCCGTATGGGAAAAGAGATGAATGGGGCTCAAATAAGTGGAGAGGGAGTAATGTAGGTGGTATGGGGAGTGGGACCACACAACCAAAATTGGGGTTTCCCATGTAGTACCACCCTAAAACCGAAAGGTCAGTAAAGGAGATCCCATAGGACTAGGATGCAAGGGTAATATCCAATAGAGGTTTAGGGGACAAGAGCATGAACCTAGCCCACTCTTTCCGCAGAATCCTTCCATTAATCCGTGCCCATAAGTTTCCATGATAAGAAAACTACAGTACACAATTCCCAAATGACAAGGCATACCTTTAGGTTCGAAAGTCCCACCTTCAAACATACGATCATGACAGATGGGTGATGGAACACATGGCTGGCTCAGGTGGTGGAGAAATGGAACAACGAGCTAGTTGGCGACTGCAAGTGGTTGCTAGCTTCCGACTGAGGACCATCTTGGAATTTTCTTTCCTTCAGTGGGTAACAAGACCTAGGGGTACTATAACACCCCAACTAGTTATCTACTAGCACTTTAAACTTTTGAAATTCATTAAATACTTCATATTTCAACTTTAGAATACACAACTGTGTGTTTCTACTATAATAATTAATTCACCAAATAGAAGGAAATAATTAGCATCAATAACTATGTTGTGTTCATTGGTCCACAAATGTTTGCATAAACCGTTTGAAGGATTCTCTGTGGTCTCCAAGATTGTCCTTCATTAAATGGCGTTTGATGCTGTTTCGCTGCTTGGCAAGCTCTACATGCTCCATGACTTTGTTGCTGGATGTCTGGAAGTTCAAGCCATTTCACTAGTGCCAAAATTTTCTAATGTCCGATGGACTTTTGGCTAACAATGCATGTTCTTTGATCCATCCAATTTTAGCCAGTTTGAACATTGCATGACCCTTCATGCCAAGAGCAATAGTTTTCTTGGTCTCCTTGTCAACTATGTAGATTTGTGATTGTCTCATAGTTGGGTGCAATACCTCCTAGTATGACTAATCGATAATAGATTATGTTGAATTCCTATCATATTGTATACAGTAAGGAATATCAAGATTTTCCGTCCTAAGGAATATGCACATTCTCTTTGCTTTCTACTGTGTACAATTTGCCACCACTAGAGATGATTGAATCCTTGGATGAATAGGCAATTTGCTCTATGAACCAATCCTTCTTAGTGGTGAATTGCCAAGATGCCAACTGATGTGAGTTTCCAGAAATAGATGTAAGCATTATGTTCAGATATAGTGCTCCGCTTAATAGACCTCAAAAAACCATTTGAGATCGTGTTTGGCGCTTAACAGTATCCTATTGGAGCTGTTCTTGAATAGGGAGGTCACTCTGTGGCTTATGATTCAGAAACATTACTAGATGTGAAGCTAAACTAGATCATGTATGAACCTAAATCAATGTACCCAGCATATATTTGGGAGAACAATGATTCCTTCTCCCTTTTATGTTCTGTAACATGAGCCTTCTGTTGAGGACATCCCTGGTTGGTTTTATAATTGACAATTTTCTTTTCTGCAATGCTTCTTCATATGGTGCACCTTGCCACAATAGTGAACTATTTCTTCCATCTATCTCGTGAACTGTAGGTCAACATTTGTAGTGTTGATGTTCTAGGTCAATAAATTCCACATAAGCACATGCTAATCTTTTAACGTGACTACCACCATATCTTTTTCTTCCACTTTTTGGCTAGGGGTGGATAACTTGTTGAGGCTTGTGGTAGCTTCGAAAGGTCTTTTGCATAGGCTTCCTGTCTTAGCATGTGGAAGACACTATTTGCCTCTTCTACGTGATTGCTTGGTGGAGTAAATCATTTATGTCTTCTTTCCTAAGTCTAACTTAGGATAAGTACAATAATTAAAGTGAATTAATTATTTTGTTATTGAATCATTTTCTAAGGATAAATAATTTATTTATTTAAGTGACTTCAAAATGATCTCAACTGTTGATCACCAAGATGGTTCTAGAAGGGAGATTGGGTTAGGGATTTGGACTCAATGAAGATTATAAAGAGAACCTAGCGAGGAGGTGAAGACATAGGTTGTGTGAGCGAGTCATCATTTAGAGAACGCTATTTTCTCTAAGCGGCTTTGTTGACCAGGAGCATAGAGAAGGAAAAGAGTGAGTGGATTGGGGCAAATCCAGGAGGCCGAGTACGAGGAGATTGCAGGGTCGAGTTTTCAGAGGGAGATTGATCTTATTTGGAGGAGGTCGAGTTGTTAGAGGGCCGAGTTCTCCAAGCGAATTCCATCCTAAGGTTAATTTCCTAGAGGTTGAGTTCCTTGGGCCGAATTCATTCTGAGGGAGTGTGTTATAGGTTCTTGGGTTTTGTATTTTTCCTTGTACCTCTATGCATCGAAAAATCCAGAGAGGTCGAATTAATGAAGCACGAGCCCAGGGCTTGAATAGTAGGTTAAGTGTTGGGATGGCCAAAGGTCAAGGCAAGGGGAAAGAGTTTCCAACAATGATTTTCAACAAGACAAGGCACATGAAACCCCCAAATAAGCCCTTGAGTTGAAGCAACACCAAATTAGGGTTTAACTAGGGCAAACAACTAGAGAAAGAAAATTTATGGATAAAAGTGAAGTGAATGCCTACCAAGAGGGTTTATTTTGAGGCAACCAACTATATGCTTTCCATTTAGACTCTCCAATTGCAAAAATCTTCCTTGCTTAGAAATTAACATGAAGACCTAGTTTAGACGCTTGATCTTGATGTTGAGAAATGAAATGTAAAGTAGTTTACCACATAATTTCTCCTTCTTGATAATTACTTGTGAATGTTAGATTTCTTCGTATTACTTGTTAAATTTTCTTCATTAAACAATTATAGAAATGTTCAATCTTCCAGGAAAATATAAAGATTAAAAGGAAACAAGAGACACCAAACTTAGGCTGCTAGCCAGGGAAAAATCCCGCAAGAGGGGAAACCCGACAATCCCTCTCTTATAGAATTAGATCAAAATGAGATATACATGACTTAGACCAATCAAACACTGAGTGACCAAGCCGAACAACCCTCCTTGAAGTCACCTCCAAAGTCAAAGTCGACATTGGTCAAACTTGTCCCAAATTGGTAAAATCTCAAAAATTTCGGACCTGAAACTAACTTAGAAAAATTCGACCTCTTCTACAGAAATTACAATCCACACGTGCGAGTTGTCACTAGGTCAAAATTTCGGTCAACTTGGAATATTCTCCTTGTTTTTGACTTGTCTTCTCTCTCTTCTTTGACTCATAATTCTACTCTTTTTCGCTAGGTTTAGATATGTTCTTGTTGTGTGTATGAATGGTCTCCCAAGTAGGTCGAACTTTCCTCTTATATATCACTGTTTAGGAATTCAAATAGGTGTCACTTGGAGGCCCATGACGACTTGTCCAAGGAGGGCCGACTTGGTCAACTTGTGGACTTACAATTCAACATAAAACTCACATTTCATTTTCTTACAAATGTCGAAATGGGACATGAGTCAAATACTTTTTCTTTTGATTCAAAATAAATTCTTTTGGACTCTTTTTGACTCTTTAAGCATGATGAACATGCTTTGACAAAAATATAATAAATATAAATATAAATATAATAAATATATCAATGGTAAATTTACATTATGAAGACCGACTCTAGGTACAACTTCAATGCTTGAAGGGGTCGAATTAGGTTAAGAGAAAAAGAGATAATTATGGACGAAAAGTGAATTTAATCACGAACAAGGTAGAGCAATGCCTTCCTCCTTGGGACGATGGAGGCTATGAGTTCATTGGATAGTTAAAAGTTGTTCAGGAGGAAGGATAATTGATGGCTTAGCATAAAAAACCATAGCAATTGCTTGTGTAATGGATCAAGAAATCTTATGGGAGAGCTAATCAAAGTTTACCACTAGGAGAGTTTAGGTGGGTAATTTTTCATAGGCCTTTTGTCTAGGTGTAGATAAGTCACCCACATTCTCCTCAAAACACTTGCTCTAATGTGAGCAAAGTTGTTAATGTAGCCTAGCCTAAGTCGAACTTAAGGAAAAATCACATATTAATATATTGGCTTATCGAGCTAAAAGAAAGTAAGGAAAAATGAAGTAATTTACTATAGTGAGTAGGTTATAATCTTATTTGTAGATCTCAAGTGAGGTGTGATCCAATTAGGGAAAAATTTAAGGATGGAAAATTATCTTGAAGTTTAAAAACATTGGCGAATCTCACTAGTCCCTAATATGAAAACTATAAAATGTTTATAGATGTATTTATAAAATTATTCAAATTTATAATGATTTAATATATGCTCTCTATATAATGTTGGCGATTTTTAAGGTAAAATAATTTTATATTGGAAAATTTGGGCGAATCATTTTTTATAAAAAATGTAAATTGGCGAATCGTTTTTTTGGAAAAATCGTGGAAAATTAGCCCACCAACGAATATTAGCCCCTAAATTTTTCATGGATCCAATCTCAGTCATTAATGACTTTGAGATTAGGGTTAGAGTTAGTGGTTTAGCTCAATGTAAAGTTATAAAATCAAGGCTGAGGAGCGGAGATAGACACACTACAACAACACGAGATTGAGAGTGGATCATCTCTGTGAGTAGTGTGCTAGGTTTGAGGGAGTTTCGAGAGGCTGGAGATCTGGATCTGCAAGAGAGATCGACCATTGATCTAGTGAAGATTTGTTGGATCGAATCTTGGTTATTTTATATTGTATTTTCTCAGGTGGGCGTTTATCCTAGGATAGGAGCCCATGTAAGTTTGGATTCTTTTAATGAAAAGCTTGTTGCTCAGTAATTTGTTTGTTTCATTGTGATTGAGATCACTTTTATGCTAGGAATTAAATACATGGTGCTAGGTTTGCAGAAATTGTAACATTTCTATGTATTTGCCTTCTTTTTTTTTGACATTTTTGAATGATTAAACTTTGTTCATTTCGCCAACAATATGATAAGGAAGCTTTTTAATGAGATGGATAAATAAACGAAGTGATGTAGTAATTAATCATATTGACTAGGGCAACAAAATGAACATGAAAAAATAAATAGATGCTAGTTCTCAGATTTTGTGGTTATCATAAAAGTGTTTTCATCTTGATAGATGAGCAAGATGTGTCCTAGCAAGTTGGAGAAGCTTCATGGACATATGCATGGATCATTTTTGCTAGATTCTTCACCTTGAATAGAGTGATGAGATTGCGCCCCTACCTAGCAGGGTGTTAGCTTGATCGACATGTTGACTATGCCATTGGAGCGCACAAAATGTGGAGGTCAGTTACTGAATAACTAGTGGTACATACCCTAGTTGAGGGGCGTTGGGTACTATTACAACACAATCTGGTATCTCACTTGATGACCTAGGCAAGGTGTAACACTTGTGAGTGTCACCACTGTCACCTTGATAACTACTCCCCTCTCTCAAGTGAAGGACATAATCCAACAAGGGTGGTTTCCCTAGTAAGTCATAGCGATCAAGTAACCCAAGAACACCTTAGGCTAAGTGCCCCCTAAGTATCCTATAATATAAATCCATAGGATAAAGGTATATCAAATTATGGTTTGAGGTGGATGGAGTAAATTCTAAATTTGGGTCCATAGGAGCTATGGGTGAATCTAAATGTTATGGTGTCCCTAAAGAGTTTGAAATATTTCTCCCGAACACACAAAATCAAGAAAATACTCAAGGCGGCTATAAGCTAGGGTTTTAAATGAGCAAATTGCAACAATGCAATAGTTTTTACCAAGAATGATTTTAGCTGTGAAAATAAGAAATAAGGTATTTGAAATGAAGGCTCAATTAGAGGTGATGTTTTAAAACTTCGACTTCGACTCCTACTCGGCCGAGGGTCGACTTCGACTCCGACTCTGACTCGGTATCAACTCGGCTGGCTCGATTTCAATGACTTGGTCGGTTGTTGTAAAAAATACATTAAATATTATTTTATTATTTATAATAAAACATAATTTTAAAGATTTTCATTCATGTTTCCAAACACACAACATTAGAATATAGATAGAAGATGACATATGATGAAAGTAGGCTCATGAATATATCCATTATATCAAAATGACACCCAGTGCACTGTCCAATACATACATGATGGTGATATAGAGAACAAAACAAAAACACATAACTAAGGAGGCTAGAAATGGCCTCTACAAAAAAAGTAAATTGCGACCAGTATTATTGGCTACTGCTAGAAGAGCCAACATCATTTGGATTAACCTCTGGATCAGAGTTAGACAGGGGCCCCATGGCTCCTCCTCATCATCATGTCCAACTGCGACTGTAGAAGTGGTAGCACTAGCAGGCTGTGCAGCAGCTGCAAGCTGAGATAGACGAGATATGCGCTTTTGTCGTGGCTGAGCAGAGGAAGCCCCTGCAACTGGAGGACTTGCTGGCCTTGAGGCTGAGGCTAGTACAAGTGGATCATGATCTACATTCATCTGAACATTATGTTCGAGTGATGCTATCATCTCATAATCATAATCAATATCCTCATTAGAATGAAACTCTGCTGGATGACTCTCCACTACCCAATCTGATGTTGGATCAATGTCTTGCAACACAATGGGATTTGAATCAGATCTTTTGTTTAGCAACTGGTTGTGTCTGAGCCGGAGGTTGTATTGGTCATAGACTAGATCATTTAACCGTTTTTGATCCAAACGATTTCTCTTGTTTGGGTGAATCCTCTCAAAGACAAACCAATTGCACTCACACCCAATAGCACTGCAAGTTTGACTCAAAATACGAATTGGAAACTTCTGCAATTCAAGACAATGGCTACCAAACGCCTCCCACCAGTGTCCTGCAAAAAACATAGGAGTGTAATGAGTTAGCTCAACAAAATTACAAATTATATCCAACTTTCAAATTATAAACGATTTAACAAAATAAGTATTAAGAATTTGAAAATTGAAATTTTTGTTTACCTGGCTCATCTGCTTCCCTTGCAATCTTTGCTAGGTTCTTCTTAAAGGTATTTGAGGCATTACTGAAGGTTGTGGCCTGTCGGTGTATTTCTAGCTAATCACACTCCAATGGGATCATGCGATCAATGCAGTCAATCAATCCATCTCTAACATCCCCCTTCAAAGCTGTTGTCTCCTTAGATTTATAATGATACCGCGGGTTCAAAATATACCCAACTGCATGTATAGGGCGATGGACTTGATTGTTCCATATTTCATCAATGATTGCCCAAATGGTCCCATACTTAGCCACTTTATCCTTGTATGCCCTCTTTATTTTCTCCTTTGCTTGATCCGTAGCCTCGTAAATGAAGCCCATAGCCAATCTTTCCCCATCCACCAACCGCAACACCTTAACTAGTGGCTCAGAAAGCTTCACAATCTTTGTTGCCTTTCTCCAAAATATTTCTTCATTAACTTTCTTTTTCAATTCTTTGCCTCCTGTTTGTGAGACCACTGGCTTTGATTGCATTCTTCACTAGAAAATATGTTTTGCAAGTTTCTATGTTGTGAAAGCATAGATTGCAATGTCAAAAAATGATTACCAAATCTAGTGATGGCAGGCTTAATAATATCCCTGCCTCCTGTGTGTTTCCTCATCAGGCCCAAAATCCATGAATGATTGTAGATAAATTTTGTTATGCTTTTGGCATGATCTACAATGTTTTTGACCCAATCTAATTTGCCAATATCCTCAAGCATGAGGTCTATGCAATGTGTAGCACATGGG
Organism: Pinus taeda; assembly: GCA_000404065.3. Classification (NCBI taxonomy): domain Eukaryota; kingdom Viridiplantae; phylum Streptophyta; class Pinopsida; order Pinales; family Pinaceae; genus Pinus; species Pinus taeda. The sequence goes on along the minus strand of APFE030356322.1, from coordinate 7,400 downwards.
GTCCAAAAGATGGTTCTGTGTTTTTCCTCTAATAGTTTACTAGCAAGAACATAGTTAGAGGCATTATCTGTGATGCCTTGAACAACATTAGCCACCCCGACCTCCTCAACAACCTCATCCAATAGCTGAAACAACAATTGTCCATCTTTTACCTTATCAGATGCAAAAACTGATTTTAGAAACATGGTTCCCTATGGGTAGAAGATAAGAAAGTTTATGATGGTATGCTTTCTTTGATCAATCCATCCATCTAACATAATGGTACATCCTGTTCTTGCCCCCATGAGTTTTTGAAATCTTTCAAATACCTATTAATGGAGGCAATTTCCTTCTGCAAACGATACCCCCTTATCTCATGCATAGTAGGGCCATTGAAGCCTTTTCCAGCACCATGTATGGCATCAAACATAGGCTCATAATATGGTGAACGAGAAGCATTGAAAGGGATATCAACATCATACCACCATTTACGTATGTAATCACAAGAAGTCTCCCTCAATTCTTTCTTCCAATGGTCGTCTAAAGTGGGCTGCAAAGTTCTACTAGCTTGAGGACCATGTGCATCTGATAGAGAGGAGGGTGTGACAGTGAAATAACTTTTGATATTGATATCACCCTTCTTTTTCATTTTACCCTTACCCTTTTCTTGAATAGAATGCAAAGAGGGAGGAACATATCGGAAGGGATTGGATGCATCAGTACAAGGGATAGAGGAAGAACCCTCAAAATCAAAATGGGTGTTGGTAGCAAACTTTTTTTGTATATTCCTCTTCCTCCCAATTTCAATCTCTAACTCTTTTTTTGCCTACCCTTTTCTTCTTTAAACTTTTCAAAGTTGGCTAACAATTCCTTCCTAATCTCCCCAATTTCCTCTGATTCACATGGAGTAATTTACCCTCGAATCCCCGCCAAGTGTTGTTTCAGCCTATTAATGCCCCCAGGACAATCCTTAATTTTTCTATGGCAAAATTTGGAATGCTTTTGACTATCAACCATTTCAACATATGCCCAAGCAACATCTCTCACGCTAGGTGGCATTTTTTGACTTGCAAATGGAAGCAAAAAATCTGAAAATGAAAACAAAAAAAATAACATTGCTTCAATGTTCATTTCTTTCACAAAAAACACTCTTTTCGATTTCCATATTTGCACATGAAAATTAATAAGCAAAACCAGATTTTTACAAGTGAAAAAAGTACCTCCAGGCACAAACTGCCTCCTCAAGGTTGCTCCAACAAACCAACTCCTCAATGCTGCTCCAAATGGCTGCCCAAGGAGCTCTTTGTTCCTGCTACAATGCTTGCCCAAGACTCCTCACTATTACTCCAAAAACAAACTCGACAACTCCTCACAAACTCTCACTCAAATTCTCACTCAAATGCAATGAGATAGCTGTGAGGAAATGAGAGGGGTTGGATGGGTTTTATAGGATTTAGGCGAGGGGAATGGACCCCAAACAAACTATTGGCAAATTACAAATATGTTTGGGGTCCCCAAAAAGAAAAAAAAATAAAATTGTTATTTTTTGAGTTTTCGGGCCGCTGTCCCCGAGCTGACCGAACCAGTTAAATGGCCGAGTCGACCCGGTGAGGGCTTGACTCAGACCAACTCGGCGGAGTCGGTTCCAAGCCAGCCGATTCTTAAAACGATGATTAGAGGGTAAACTAGGGTAAAAGTTACAACAAGTTTTGATGGTAAATAAGGCACATAGCAAAAAAGAAAAGCTTGACGTTAGCCCTAGAAGATGGATGAAAGATGCATCTGTTTCCAGAGTTAGCCATTAGAAAATAGCTGTTAGGAATTAGCCGTTAAAAAATAGTTAAATAAACTTATATATCTTTATTTTTTTGTCTTCAGCTTGGTTTGTCTAATGCATTTTTACACAGTGTCTTAACTTATGGCATACATCAATATGACATTAAATGCAGAAAATATATGATTTTTGTATAATCTAAACCTAGTCTATCATTAAATAATATCAATGAATGAAACCAAAAATATTAATTATCTCTCTCTCTCTCTATATATATATATATATATAATAAATTTATATAAATCTTTATGTATATATGAATTAATAATAAAAGAAGGACCAAAATAACTAAGCATAGATAGATTAATAAAACAAAGATCAAAATAAATAAATTATTAATATCAAAGTATTAAAAATAAAAAATAAGAATATATTTAAGTATATTTTCGAATATATATATATATATATATATATATGAAAAAATTCTATCAAAATGAAGAAATTTAAATAAAGAATCTTAAACAAAAAAAGGAATAAAATCCATAATCTATAAAAGTCTAGAATGAAGAAAAAAGAATTAAAAAGAAAAAAAAAAGAAAATATAAATTATAGGAATGTATTAATAAATAAAGGCATACGTATAATAAAATAATAGTAACCAAACTAGAAAAATTATACTTGAACGAAATAAAATCCATCAAATTATTTTTAAAGAAAGTGAGAATAATGCTGCAACAATTTTAAGAAAAGGGAAAAAATACAACATATGCCTTGTGACCATAAATAAAAGAGAGGAGACAAAAGGAAGGGAGCAAAAGAAGATAGAAGACCACTAGAGTCTAGGACTACAAGACCTGGATCCAACAACTACTAATTTTCCAACCATCGTCCCTATTCAACATACTTGACCCTCTCTCAATTTCGATGTGCTCCCTAAACTTTCGGTGATGAAAATGATCAATCCTAGCAATGACCCAGGATTCTTGTATACAAACGTGATGCTTTGTCTTCTCAACATGCTCTGCCAAAACTTAGGAACGAGTCTTACAATGTTTGAGGTACATTGAATGCTCTTGAATCTTTTGTTTTATGGAGTGCCCTGTTTTTCCAATGTAGAGAGTTCCACAGGAACGTGGGATTACATCAACACCTTTCATATTTTTAGTGTCCTTTGGGTCCTTGATGGATCTTAGGGAGCTTTGAATGGTGCTCAGGGGCCTAAAGGTGAAAGGGATTTTTTTTTTTCTCTTTAGGATCCTAGCAATCTTGTCCGTGGTGCCTAGGATAAAGGGAAGTTGAACACCAGATACCGGATCTCTAGGCTGTTTCTTCATCCTTGGACCTTCGCTTGCCCTTAAGAAAGCCTTCAGACCCTGGTGCTTATTGTGGCCATTATTTTGGAACACTTTAAGAAGATGGGTTTTTTCATTATCTAGGTGAATTTCATCCAAAATCCTTAAAGCCGAAGCCACCTCCAATTTTTTGAGTAGGCTATGATGTGAACTGGCATGAAGATATTGCGCAGTATGAGTCTTGTTCCGAAAGACTGGCTGAGAAAAAGAACCATCACCTTTCTTAGAGATAAGAACGTCTAGGAAAGGAAGGTTACCATTGACTTCTGGATCCATTGTAAACTTGATGGAGTTGGATTGATTATTAAGATGTTGAGAAAAGAGATCCAACTTTTCAAGCCCATGAGGCCAAGCAATGAATGTATCATCTACAAACCTCTTTTATAGTTTAGGTTTGAATTTAGTAAAATCTAATGCCTTGGATTCAAAGTCTTCCATGAACAAGTTAGCCATGACTGGGTAGAGTTGAGAACCCATGGAAACTCCAGAAGCTTGTAGATAGAATTCACCTTCAAAGATGAAAAGATTGAGGTAAGGCTAATCTCAACCAACTTAGCTGTATCAGGATTGGTAATGTGATTTATCAACTCAATAATGTTGAGGAAAATGGTACCAAGGTATTGTTTCCTAGTGCATTGGCCTTCCTGCCTAGGAAAACACTTTAATAACCTTTTTTTCACGTGACATTATGAGTTATATTAATGTGATGGAGTAAAGTCACTTTATGAGGTGGTACATGTGCTAGGTACTTTTTAATAAATTCAATTTATGTTTTAAATGTGACTTTAGAGATCCTAGATCGGGGTGCGAGACAACTCATTGTCCGTCTCAGGACTCTCATCATGTGTGAAATGATCATTGAAAGGGTCGGAGGGCGGCTCGACCCTCGCCCTCGCATGCGTGATTGGGTAAGTGGGGTCGCTACGCGCATGGGCTGTGTTAATGGTGATGAGACGAGCTGCGAGGTTCTTAATCTCCAGCTGGGTAGGGCTCAACATCCCATGCATGCATTTGTCTTGTGTTGGGGTTTGGCTCCTGGAAGTAAGCGTAGTTTCTTGGCAATCACTCTCTTGTCTGCAGGGAAGGTTAGACGGTTCTGCTCCCGGGACGTGACTTGTCTTCTCTGGTTCATGGATTTTGCAGTCGGGTACATTCTTCTCCTTTTCTCCCCTCTTTGACCCAGTCCTGCTCAATCTTCTAATGTCTCCAATCATAATGATAATCTCTGCAATTCGATTCTTGTGAGAAATGGAATTCATTGTCTGGAAAATAGGAAAGTTTTTGTGGTCCTTCTCTCCAAGTCAATCAAAAATCAAGCTTCTTCAAACTTCGACCCTGTCACAAATTAGAGACTTCTTCAAATTTTCGATTCTGTCACAACATTATATACTGCTTTAGCTATTTTGTTTTGTCACATAGCTTCAAAGAACTCCCACATCTTTCAATAGAAGAACTTCACATATCCCAATCACTGCAACTCACATCCTTTTTCAAAACATCCACGTATTCTATCTTTTTGGTGGAGAATACATGCATATATATAGTTGTTTGTCACTATGAAGGGTTATGACTGTTCAACAAGCCGACTTGGGCAACAGGAGGGCCGATTTGGTTATATGGAGGACTATTTGACTTTTTTTAAATACAAAATTTCTTCTTTGTTTTTCTTACAAATAGTCCCAGTCGACTTTGACTCAAAATTAATTCTTTGCCCTAATCAAAAACCTAAAAGCATGAAGAACATGCTTGACCTAGACTTGAGCATGAAACCTGTTGTTGCGCAAATTGACACGACAACGCTCAGATCGGGGGCTGTCACTCTGATCCCCGATCTCTCCGTTTAAGCCTGTCTCCCACGACTAAGGGGGGTGGACCTTGAACAGGGAAGGACGACCAACTGCGAACTAGTTGGTTTGGGAGACACGGGAGGACAAAGCACTTGATAGATTTTATTTAATTTAACGGACCAGTGCCTTGTGGAGTTAATGTTTGAATGATTGACAACCAGATGCTGCAAAGTTGTAAAATGTGCACAGTAATAACTTCAAAATATATCCAGTTAATTCACGATCTTTTCGACGATGATTTGACAATCTAAAAATAAGCGTCAGAAGATGCACATTCATGCCAGATAAACATTTATCTCGAAAATCTTTCTATGAAGGCTTTTTTTTGACAAATTTTAAAACAAACTAAAACCCTAAAAGCAAAATATTTTTTATGATTTATTATTATTATAATTATTTATTTTTTTTATTTTTATTATTATTATTATTATTTTTTTTTTTATGAAAAAAAAATAAAAAATAAAAAAACTATTCTAAATTTAAAAAACAAAAAACAAAATTTAATTTAAATCTAAAAAAAACCCTAAAGTTTTTATATTATTATTATTATTTTTTGTTTATAATTTTTATTTTAATGAAAAAAAATAAAAAAAAAAGATTAAATTAAATCTACTTAAAACTAAAAAAAACAAAGATCAAAATTAAAAAAAATTTAAAATCTAAATGAAAACACCTAACAAGATTTTTTTATTTTATTTTATGATTTTTTAAAACAAAAAAAAACTAAAACAAAGAAACTATGATCTAATTTAAAACTACAAAAGAAACTATATAAGATAATTAATACAAAAATTAAAGCCAAAACCAAAATTTAACTAAATCTAAATCCTAACGAATTTTTTTATTATTTGTTAAATATTGAAAATAAAAAAATAAAACAAGCTATATGCTACCCAACAAAACTAATATTAAAGCCTAAGCTGTATTAACATAACATGTATATAAAACTAAACTAAACAAACTAACTAAATCAAACAAAAACGATTTGCTGACCTACGCTATACTAAAAAAAATAAAAAAAAATCTAACGTAACTTATGAAATCGACCTTTAAACTATGCAAAAGCCTAACTAAAACTACGCCCCAGAAAAATTCGACGCATATATGTTATGAAATCGAAATTATTTTTACGCATATAGACCATCGACCTGTATGAATTCAGTTTACGTTTACCTGATGCCCGCGCGGTATAAGTTAACGCTCATCCCACAGAAATTTGTTCACGCCAAACACATGAAGCTCCTGGTCCGTGTGGAATATCCGAGCCCTGACGGCGGAGGAGAGTTTTAACGGTTTTGTGCAGGTCAGCGGCAGAAGAGAATGATGCGTTGAGATGGTTTCGACTTGGAGATTTCCAACAGCGTGAGAGGGCGCAGGCTGAGAGAGCGACGGACCTGTGAATGCGACTGGGGCAGAAAGGAAAGCCACTTGCAGGCCCACGGTAATGAAAGATTAATTTTCGTTATTGAGGTGTTTGACCGATTTATAGCGCAGCTGGGACAGATGTAGGAGGACGGGGGTCGATTTCTCTAAACCAAAACTGCCATTCATAAAAAGATTTGGCCTGTATATATGCAGTCTTGACTTCGGACGGAGAGATTGCCAACAACGATTTGATCTGATTCCCTTATGCCAGTTCCTTGAAGGACAAGATCTTGGCAGAAAATCAGAGTAAACCCCCTGAAAATTTACCTCAAAAAATAATTCACAAAATTTCCAGCTCTGGACAGCCAAATTTAACAATCATTTGCAGTGATTTTTTCAATATATCAGAGATTTGAACTTCACTGTGAACATAAAAAAAATCTCTCAATGTAAAACACGAAATAAAATTTAAAAGATTAACCCAGGGCACAATTAGCTGGGCTCTGCACAGAAAAGCCTGAGGGAGTTGGCTGGTTCAACTCAGAACTTCCCGAAACGCCCACAAATAACCTTCACCTAAAGGTTTCGCTGCACACCTGAAGCAAACATCAGCAAGGAGGGCAAGAAATGTTGCCAAATTTCAAGAAATAATGGAGATACCTGCCATTATTCCAAAAAACCCTACAACATTCAAACCCTAGCACGTGAGCAAGATACCTGTACTCACAATGCTCTGAAAACCATCTATTATTAACTGTTGAAAACTGAAATATACAGAAAAACAAACATCTCACAGCAATTCCAGAGAGTAACACCAGCCAATTTTGAACCCCAAAGTCTTTTTATTGACCAGAAAATCAGATTACAAGATAACTTTTTCAGTACAGACTCACAGATCAGATGATCTGAAATGACCACCTAAGACCCTATATAAAGGAAACGATCCCAACGACTAGTTCGAGTGATCCATGTTGAAATGATCTCGACCGTTGATGAGGATCAAGACATCTCTTGATCTCATCCGTCGATTTTATTTTTTAAAAAAAGTATTTTGCACGCATCACAAAAATATTATTATTTTAT
>APFE030356321.1:39074-100727 GCA_000404065.3 Pinus taeda | reverse complement strand
CCGAGAGGCCTCTCATGGAGTTTGCTGATGATTGGTTAGTGCAGGATGTAGTGGAGGGGGAGGAGGAGGAGGAGGAGGAGGAGCAGGTGGAGGAGGAGGAGGAGGAACAAGAGGAGGAGGTGACACCACTTGCCCGGGCTACCACTGCCACCAGTAGAGGACGTGGTCTACCTCCTATACCTCCTACTTCTAGTTCTTCAGCTTCTAGAGCACATCAAACTCCACTGCCATCTCCACCAGCACGCGCACCAGCATCTACATCTAGAGGGAAAGGGAAAGATGTGGCATTTTCTCGCAAGAGGGGCAGAGGAAATCAATAGGATTAGACTTTCATTTTATTGTATATGACATTGTGACATGATGAGATACATTATCATTATTTTTGGTGATATTTTGAGGCTGAGTTGGAACTCAGGAGTCAGGACTTACTATTTAGGACATGATTCAATGTTATGTGTAATTTTAGCGCTAGAAATCATATTAAACATCTTATATATTAGTTTTTTTATCATATTTGTGGGTCAATGTATTTATTTTATGTTGTGGATGGTTTAGATATTAAAAAAATTGAAAAAAAATGAATATTGTTGTACCAAACGATTATTTCCCGATTATTTCCGATTAATTCCCGATAATTCCGATTTTTTCCTCGCGCCGATATTATCCCGATAACGATTAATGCAACATTGCTCTCCACCCTTGGAGGACTCCCACCTAAGTGGTATGTATTTAGAACCACTACACTCAACAATGATCGAATTCCAGGGTTTGAAGAATTGATGTCGAGATGCATTCAAGATAAAACAAGAATAGTGGAGCAAGAAATGCCTTCTAATAGAAGCAACCCCTGTAAGGACTATTGTTAAGATTCAACTAGATGGACAAATTTCTTGTAAAATTCTATCAAAATAATTGCAATTGTGTACCTGATTCTCCCATCTGGTGTCGGTCCCCATTGCTTCGAATTTTCTGATTCTGTTACCAAACCAACCGGTTCCTTCTTGCCTATCTGGGATCAACCTCTGTGGTTCCCAAATCCATAAGACTTCGAAATGGAAGTCCACTGGCCCCAGTGCCCAAAACTCCAAAAAACAACTCAAAATTTCCCAATTTTCAGTTCAAAATCGAGCCCCTGGCTCATCCCTCAAACAGATTGATTTTCTATCACCATTCTCTGTATTTCCTCCTCCCTGCACTATATTCCAAAGGTGAAGGAAATCCTCTGTTTCCCCAAAACTGATTCCCTTCCCCCGCCCCCCCCCCTTCTCCTTTAGATTTTTTTATATAGGGAAGGTTTCTTCCCTCTGAAGAAACCCCACCTTCCTTTCCTCCAATCAATCTTAAGATTTAGCGTTATCCATTAAGATATTATTACTTGATTTGGTCATTATACATTAAATGAGATTTTAACTTTATCATCTCAACCGACTTCGAGAAGAGGATTTTCTTTTAAGTACCTTAGCATGAATTGCCCAAAGGTTATGAAGTAAAATAAATCTTGTCCATTGTAATAATAATTATTTATTATTTAAATTAATTAATTAATTAAAAAAATAAAATTTAATGAAATTAAATTAATATATTTTATTGTACTACTTAACAAATAAGGTATTAATTAATACTTTTAAAAACTATTTCATTTTCTTAGACATTTATATAATTAAATTAGTATGTATACTCATGCAATGTCTGCGATGCATGTGTATGTAGCTATAATACACATGTCTCGTAAGCGTGCTAATAATCAGTAACTCAAATTGGGTCACTACATACACCCCTCCTTCAAGAAACTTCGTCCCAGTGTTGAGTTTATATAGTATATTAGTAATTATTTCAATGATTAATATAATTTGTGTAAGGATTATGTCCTGTGATTAATTTTTTTTTTTTAATGTGAGGACACTATAATAATATTTTTTTTTAACATTTATAAGTTTACAACTTTAATAGTCATATCTTGTCCCAACTAGGTTCCCAAGCTATTCTAAAATCATCCTATCCTTCCTAATCTCTTCCGCTCCCATCCTATCCGTCCTCTACTGGAGTATGCCATGGCGTCAGTTATACTGACCTAACCATTCATAACTCTAAGGATGGTAGCGTTGACCATATCGACCTGATTTCCCAATAGGCATCCGGCAGTCATCATCACACTTCTAGGGGAGCGTGACTCACATAGTCCTCCCATGACTCTAGGTTTTGGAGGATAAATAGTGGGCAACACCTCCACCCCTCCTAGTAGAATTAGGGTCAATACCTTATCATGGAATCTCATTGAGCCTCAATTGTTCTTGGAGTTCTGTCATCAGGTAGTCAGTTTGGTAATGATATTATCTACAATGTAAGCATTTACCCACAAATTATAACATATCCATCAATATATTCAAAATCAATTGTATTCAGATAACGATATTCTATGCATTCTTAATAAACTCTCATCTACGATATTGATCTTTGAGTTCATATAACATACTTGGCTATGTCTAACCAATATATTTGTAAGTTCATTTTCACATCAAGTAGTCAAGTGTATTCATTATTTTATTTCCTTCTCATCATTCATGTTGATATGTAAAACAAAAAAAAAATTATAGATATCACATCCATAACATAAGTCATGATTTATATAGGTATCCATGTACTAGTAATGTTAAGCATAAAAATTTGAAATCATTCTTTCGTGTACTGATTGTGCATGAAACTTATGGCTTTGGATTGCTAACTAACACTTGATATTTGATCTTACCAGCACATATCCTTATGTCCCAAACATTTATTGATCTGTATGTTTTTGCTCCAGTAACAACTAGCTGGGTTATATCTTACTTGGTAACAAAATGCATCATATGGATAGTCATTTAGCAAAGACAGATCTCAATTCATTCCTTTTAACAATAATGTTGTTGCATACCATGCTTTAATCTATATTTCAAACAATATATCTAAGTTACCAGGATTCGGATCCGGATTCGGAAACGGATCCGCTAGTTTTTTGAAAAGCCGGGATCCGGATACGGCAAGTACAAACAATATAAAATATTTTATAATTTTTAAAAATTAAATTTACATAAAATAAAATAAAAACATACATTAATTTTTAAATATATAAAAAAACAATATAAAATATTTTATAATTTTTAAAATTAAATTTACAGAAAAATAAAAATAAAAACATATATTAATTTTTAAATATATAGTTTTTATATATAGTTACCTATAAAATATATATTAGATATATTTAGATAAATAATATCAAAATTAAGATATCATTTATAAATATTAATTAAATTTGTAATAAATAAAAAAATTATAATTTCTATTTAAAATTTTAAATATAAAAACTTCTATACTATATAATAATTTTAAAATAATTATTAATTTCAGGTGAAAAAATAATTATTAATTTAATATATTAAAATTAATGTTTCTATATTGAAACAAATTAATACTAGTTATTATATTTAATTCAATAAGGTACTTTATGAAAATTTAAAATAAAACATTAATTACTAGTTATTATATTTAAATTCAATAAAGGTACTTTATGAAAATTTTAAAATAAACGTATAATTTAATAGTTATTATATTTAAATTAAATGAAATCACTTTATAGAACTTACTTCATGAAACTTTTAAAATAAACGTATAATTAAACTTTTAAAATAAATGTATAATTTAATTAGAATATCCAAACAGCGGCATCTCTTATAATCTTGAAATAAAATTTATAATTATTAATATGGTCAACCGCAGGTTTATAATCTTGAAATTAATGAATGCCCTTGTTAATTATTCTCACGGCTACGGCTTAGCGTTGTTCATCCGCTGACATTTCCTTTCTGGAATTCTGCGCTGACATATAATTTGAAAAAATGCGTTGACGTGAAACCATATTACACACAGATTAATGAACTCCCGCGCGGCTGATTTTTCCAATATCAGGTTATTCATCCGCTGAAATTTTCTTTCTAGATTCTGCCCTGAAATATAATTTGGAAACATGTGCTGACGTCAAACCATAGACAAATGTTGGGTGGGGTGGATCTTCGTGGATCCGGATCCGAATCCGTCTCTGATCCGGGGATCCGCGGATCCAGCCGCTGGGCCTGACGGATCCGGTAACATAGCAATATATATATATATAAAGAGAGTACAACAAACAACATTTCACATCCTTGTAGGTGGTGCAGAGTAATCCCTTGTGACTTTGCTTGGGCCATTTTTATTGTAATGAGTCTGAGCACACAATGTGGAGGAAAACTTTGTCATTGAAAACTTTAAAAAAAAGGTATCAAGGAAGCAACAATAGTAGGGTTAGATGTGCCATGCATGACGGAAAAAGTTGCTGACAAAGGTCAAGACTTCAGAGATTGGTGTTGAATTTGTTTCATTACAACTAGAGAATGTGGGCTCTCACTAGGTAGTGTATTCCCAGATGATGGTGAAGAGTCTGTGAAGGAGTGTGCCATTCCTTTGGTGCTTTGTTCACAGTAAGAATGCAGTAACTGAGGCAGTTTGTTCAAAGTCCAATTTTATGCCTACAAAAGCATTGTGAAAATTATTGTGTTGGTGGGAGATGCAATAGTTTATATTTGTCACTGGATGAAACTAATCAGAATGATGAAAGAATGCATGATACATATGCTTTGGATGAAGTTTCCACAACAGTGCATTTGCAAAGATTGCCATTGTATGTCTAATAACTTTAATGAAACTCTGAAAAGTTTCTGTGGAGGAATTGGGAGAAATGCCTATTCGATTATTTGAGAAATGATAAATCCGAAGCATAATAGAATTTGTAGGTGTTATCAATATGCTTGAGTCGGAGAATTAGAGAATTCAAACGCATGCCATGGAGATTGTTGAACTAGACATCACAAGGTTGGATTACAAGAGGTTTTAAAACCTTTGGTTCACATTAATGAGAATCCTCCTAAACATGAATTTAATCATGGGTTTAAAGGAGAGTCACCTGGATGGATTACAATTGTTAGGAAATGACAATGAACAAACAATTGTCAATTCTCGATGGATTTTTTTTTAAATTTCAGACTGCTCACGTGCTTACCAAATGGAAATCTCTGACTAAAATTCAATTTAACGGGCACAATGAAATTAATGCGTTGTTGAAAGATTCAAAATGTCATGGAAGAGGAGTTTGCAGTCATAGATGTAGAAATGGAGAATGATAATGAGTTTCTTTGGAAGAAAACACTTGGTACTGATATTATTATGCTCCAACACGTTGAGGATCTTAAGGTTTCGTAATTGACAGAATCAAAGAAATTTAACAATTCTATCATTGCTAATTTGAGTGAAAGTGATGTAGTGAAAACTCAGAGACTAAAAAAAAAATTCTAAACATAAAATGAGGGAAAGCATTTCTCATTCCCCTTTTATTGGGCCATTCACAGATTGACACAAATTAAAAACCTCATCTTAAACAGCAGTCTAATGAATTAGTATTGAATGTGTGGAAAAAGTGCCACTGATCCTTGTAGACATATTATGCAGATAGTCAAAATAAGTATGGAAGCAGAGGATGGAAGTATTGATAAGACTTATCCATTGGTAGACGAACCTGAAAAGATTGAGAGATCAGCTTAGTTTACACCTGAAGTCATCTATCCACAAAACTTAATGAGCTTACTTTTCACTAGACTGCTAGATTTTGCAGTAACATTTCTCTTAGCAGATATTTCAAATCTGCCACTATTTTGTTCATACAGTAAGAAGATTTGAACAAACTTATATATAACAATTTTGTTCAAATCTATAGCAGATAAGTTTGTTCAATCCTAACACAATTGACTGCTTAGACAATAACTTATAATGAAAATTGATAGCTTTTGTAAACTTTGTGCATCATATTCATCCAACCAATCAGCTCCAACAACCTTAAAACATGCTTTCATTTTCATGTTCTGAAACAAAACATATCAAGTTGATTCTTATCCAAGTTTGTTTCTCATCTTCTGTACCAACGTTCTTTTTTTTTTATTCTGTGTGCACTGTGTACTTTGAAGACAGAATTGCTTACACACTTATAGGGACTTTTTTCTCTGGTACTAATATTGTTCATTCTTACAACTATTATTCATTGGACAGGATATGCCCCAGCCAAAAATGACTTTCTCTTTGAAAAGGTATTGTTCACTATCCATTGTTGTTGTTGAGCTTGAGCATATTTAATTTGTTGCACATTGGACGTAAGCAACATGAATAAATTTCTCATTTGACACTCCAGCAATTGAATATTACAATTGACTGTGTTCTACATCTTACCTTTTACTGTGCCCACAACACATTCTGATACTTCAAATAGTATTTTTTTTTTAAATTTATTCTATCCTGGTTGAACTTTTGAATTTTCTCTCATACTTTTATTCTTTTTCTATGGTGTTTTGTATGGTTGATGATGATCCCATATCTACTCAGCGCCTTCAAAATTTCCTCTATGATATGCTCATACAATATTCTAGAGGAAAAGCAGCTCTTGTATTTTTCTCTACAAGAAAAGGAGCTCAGGAAGCAGCATTCCATCTCTCTCAAACAGTAAAGAATTTTGGATTTTCAAATCCTTTTATAAAGTCAATGGACCAACTTGAAAGGCTACAATCAACTGCTCTTTCAAGCAGTGACAAACAAATGCAAGCTTGTATTCAATGCGGTGTGGGGTATCACAATGATGGTCTTTGTTCAAATGATAGAAACCTTGTTGAAGGCCTTTTTCTAAAGGGTGATTGAGAGGGTCTATGCAATACAAATACACTAGCGCATGGTATCAATTTGCCTGTACATACAGTAATCATCAAATCAATACAATACTTGTATCTTCAAAACCTTCCTTTGATTTTGGTCTGTTGTCCATGTTGAAAAAAAATTGTGATGCATTACTGAATCAGAGGAGATATCCATTTATCTGAGTTATAACTTCAATCAGTTCTATTTTCATGTGAAATTTTCTTCCAGTAATAAGGAGAAAGACCGGTACCTAGAGTATGATCATTCCATGGCCTTTGGATTAATTTATTGGATATCCGAGAAACAAAATCTTTCAAAAGAAACAGCTTCTACGGCAATAGATAGTTTATGGGACCCTTTAGCGGTGATTCACGATCCCGCCCGTCATCTTGAATTGAAAGGAGCCGAGCACTAGATAACGTTGTATATGAGGAGGATTTTCAGTGCAGAGTCGAAGGCTGAAGGATGTAAAACCCTATACAAGACGTAGCCATTCGAGATATTGAAAACTTTTGCGGAGATGGTTTACGATGGGTTTAATGTAATAAATTTTCTATATACGTTTATTCCTTTTTTTCATTTTCTCCTATTGATGAATTTTACTTATGGTACCAAACCAACCCTTAATTTCACCTTTCAATACTTTTTGCTAGCCAATTTCTACTAACTTATCAAATTCACCGAAACTAGATCACCATTTGGTCATATCTTATGTTGTTATTGATAATGTCGCAGCGAGACTTTTAGAATTTACATTGATATCCTCACAAGGTTTTAGATATCTTAGGAAAACTGACTTCGTGAATAGAACGACAAAAATGCATAAACATAAAATACCCTGTGTACCCATTGATTTGATGGCTGCGGCGGATTGCTTACACCTCCCCGATTACCACTCGTCCTGTGACTGAGAGAGGCTCACAAATCAATCCGACCATAGTGGTGCCCTTCCAACTCGATAAGCAGTAACACTCTCAGTTGACTTATGTCTTCACATTTCTTAAATATAAAACTTTCTACACCACTGACATATCCCTTTAAAAATTTCAAATAATTGTTTTGGAGAGGTAGAAACAATGGTTAATGGTTCTCATTGCTAAGCACTTCGTGACAGCGTTAATCTAAGCAGATGTTTTATGTATCACGAATCATGTTTTAGGATAACCAAGCAGCCCATCCTCTAATACCATGCCTACGATGGCTCTCAGGTCAGAGCGCAAATACTGTGATGGTTGGGGTCTCCACTGCCACCCGTCTCTCGATGAACGTCCCGTCTGTAACCTTTTGAGCAGTGTTGATAATATCGGTATCGGGAAAATATCGGCGAGGGTCCAGAAAATATCTTATCGGCAATATCGGCAAAAATATCGGCAAAATATCGGCAAATATCGGCAAGCATAAAACATAATTTTTTCAAATTTTTAAATATAGCCGATATTTTCAAAATATCGCGATATTTTGCCGATATTTTCCGATATTTGCCGATATTTTCAAAATATCGTGATATTTTCTCAGCGATATATCGTTTTGCCAAAAATATCGCGATATTTTCGAATATCACCGATATTATCAACAGTGCTTTTGAGCTCCAAGCAGTGAAGGCCCGAGAGCATTCTAACAAATTGGTGGACATCTGCCTTATAGCCAGACATCATATGCGATTATAAAAGGGTCGCAGGTTCAAGCTTGCAAACCTATGTATCAACACCAGAGCGCTCCACATCACACTACCGCATGTTCCTTTATCCTCCTTTATCCACCGGTGGTTGACATACGTCAAAGGTTTAGACCATTAATATCATCGTTTGACACTAAATGCCACCTACGAAATGAGTTTCAACACGTCAGGTGTTTAAAAAAAATGTGTGAGCACCGTGGTTTTTATAATGCATGAAAGGTCGTTAGTTTCAATCTAACAGGTGCATAACACTTGAGGAGAAACCTGTATCATAGGAGCTCAAATTATGTATAAAATACTACTGAAATTTGCTTTTATGATCTTCGAAAGATTAGGGAGAAGGAAGGCAATGCGGCCAAAGCTAAGAAGACTTTTGGCGAGATGATTGCGTGGCTCGGGTGGGATCCCCTTAATACGGATGCATATAATGCCTTCTCGGGCACCCTCTGCACGTTAGGCCAAGTCGAAGAGGCATTGAAGTTTCTGCATGTCATGAGGAGCAGACATTGCTTTCCAGATAAGAGCTTTTTAGCACTTTCGTTCATGCCCTTTGTCTCCAGAACAGAGCAGATGAAGCGAGCATGGCTTTTGAAACCATGATGTGGTGTGTGCATATTCCCAGCACCACCACTTACAATTCAATGATAAGTGCATATTGTTATGCTGGTAGAATGGACGATTGCTACCATTTTTTCGATGGAATGATGTTTAATGGTGCATTTCCTGATTCCGTGACTTACAATACTATTTTCCAAACCTTATGAAGGCATGACAAATAGAGGAAGTTGCTAGCATATTTCGCGAGATGACTAGAAATGAGCATGATCCAGATAGTGATAGATTTACAATGGCCTTAGTCGTGAAAGATCTAAATTTAGCCTCAATGGTTTGGAAACACATGAGCAGCAAGGGTGTTTTCCCTAGCATGGAGTCTGTCAACCCCTTTATAAATACCCTCTGTGACAGAGGCAAATGAGCAGAAGCACTAAAGTATGTGGAAGAAATGAGGGATCAAGGAATTAAAGTGTCAGAGGAAATCTTGAAGAGGGTAAAGTTATCTAAATCAAACAAGAAGGATACAACTGAACGATCTTCAAAGAAGAGGAAGGAACGTCACTGACGAGGCAATGGAATAGTTATTCAAATTTTAGATAACTTGATTAAAGAGGCACTCTTCTTTAGACAGAGTTCATTATGTTTGTAATGGAAGGCTATATGTTTTCCGAGTGAACTGCTTTTCCATAATATATTGTCACAGACTTTTGGCTCTTTGTTCTTTGTTTTTAGATCAGGCTTATGTTCTGGCTAAACATTTTTTTATTAACTTGTAACTGTTGATTTCAATTATTCGGTGTTTGCCTCGTAACTTGTCATTCTACATGCCTACTATTTAGGGATTGTTCTTCTATGGTCTATCCTCGTTGTTTTGGATTTTTTTTTTTTCAAAATTTCTCACTACCTTCCATATGTTGCATGAAATAAGTTTTTTTTTTTAATGCCATTCTTGATTTATTTGATTCTATGAAAAGGAAGTTGCTTTGCAGCTGGTTTCTTGGTATGCATTTGCGTTGTGAGTTAGTGAATTTGAAGTAGAATTGGGATCTATACCAAAATGTAACCTTATCTTAACAAACTTAACAGATCTGAGAGTTTGAACTCTGGCTCTGATACCAAACGTAAGGACTATTGTTAAGATTCAACTAGATGGACAAATTTCTTGTACAATTATATCAAATTAATTGCAATTGCGTACCTGACTCTCCCATCTCGTGTCGGTCCACGTTGCTCCAAATTTTATGATTTTGTTACCAAACCAACCGATTCCTCCCTGCCTATCTGGGATCAACCTCTGCGGTTCCCAGATCCAGAGGACTTCGAAATGGATGTCCACTAGCCCCCATGCCCAAAACTTCAAGAATAGCTCAAAATATCACAATTTTCAGTTCAAAATCGAGCCCTTGGCTCATCCCTCAAACAAATTGATTGTCTATCACCATTCTGTGTATTTCCTCCTCCCTGCACTATATTCCAAAGGTGAAGGCAATCCTCTGTTTCCCCAAAATTGATTTCCCCCCTGACTTCAACTTTAGATTTTTTTGTATAGGGAAGGTTTCTTCCCTCCGAAGAAACCCCACCTTCCTTTCCTCCAATCAATCTTAAGATTTAGCCTTATCCATTAAGATATTATTACTTGAGTTGGTCATTATACATTAAATGAGATTTTAACTTTATCATCTCAACCGACTTCGAGAAGAGGATTTTCTTTTAAGTACCTTAGCATGAATTGCCCAAAGGTTATGAAGTAAAATAAATCCTGTCCATTGTAATAATAATTATTTATTATTTAAATAAATAAATAAAAAATAATCAAATTAAATTAATATATTTTATTGTACTACTTAACAAATAAGGTATTAATTAATACTTTTAAAAAATAATTCATTTTCCTACATAGACATTTATATAATTAGATTAGTATGTATACTAGTGCAATGTCTGCGATGCAAGTGTATGTAGCTATCATACACATCTCGTAAGCATGCTAATAATCAGTAACTCAAGTTGGGTCACTACAACCCCACTACATTCTCTGCTCATGCCAAGAGGAAGAACAATGCAGGTTCAAAGAAGCAAAGTCAACGAAGACCAGGATTCAAAAATGGAAGGAGGGAAGATGATTTATTTGCAATATATTTGGCCACTATGCAAGGGAGTCTCCAATAGAAGGGATACACCTCGAGATGATGACTATCATAACAACTCCAGGGGCAACTTCAACAACAATGATCAAATGAATGGCAGGTCCAATGGCAAAGGAAAAAGGAATGCGGGACATCAAGGCAATGGTCCACCCTCCAAGAAATCAAGGAACTCCAAGTATGATGAATCCAATGTTGTTAACAATAAGCAAAAAGAGTACTATATTATATTGGCCCTCTCCACTGCCTCTCCTCCAGACACTTTGGGAAATTGGTTGATTGATAGTGGTGCCTCAAGCCACTACATCGGATATAAGGAAGCACTCTCTAATCTGATAGAAAAGGAGACAAACTTGGAGATCATCCTTGGAGACAATGCCACCTATCTCATGAAGGGAGTAGGGAATGTTACCCTTCAATTGAATCAAGGTAACACTATTCATTTGCAAGAAGTACTATATGTACCCGATCTCAAGAAGAACCTAGTGTCTATTTCAGTCATTGAAGATAAAGGATTCAAGGTCACTTTTATCGATGGAAAGGTATGTGTTTGGAAAAGAAATTTTAAAGATACTTTTACTCTTGGGTTCAGGGTTGACACTTTGTATCAAGTTGGAGGAAGTCCATTGGGAGCCATGTCTTGCGACACATCTCTACAATCTGAACTATGGCACCGAAGGTTCGCCCATCTTTATTATAAGGTCCTACCCAATGTGAGACAGATGGTCGTAGGTATGCCCGAGTTCAAAGTAGAGAATGAAGGTGTATGTCTGGGATGTGCCGAAGAAAGACTTACAAGGAGAACATTCCCCTCAAGTAATAGCAAGGCCACAAAAATATTGCAATTGATCCACTCCAACATATCCGATATGATGCCCATAAACTCCTTGGGAGAATACTTATATTATTTCACCTTTGTGGATGATTATTCTCGCAAGACCTGGATCTACTACTTGAAGAAGAAGGATGAAGTGTTCACCTAGTTCCGACATTTCTAAGCCTTGATCGAAAACCAATTCGAGAAGAAAATCAAGATATTGAGGACTAATAATGGGACTGAGTATGAATCCAATGAATTCCAAAATTATTGCAAAGAAGTTAGCATTAAGAGGGAAACTACAACGCCATACACTCCCAAGTAGAATGGTGTGGTTGAAAGGAAGAACCGCTCTATTGTAGAACTTGTATGTGCCATGCTTCATGATCAAGGCCTTCTAAAGTTTCTATGTGTTGAAGCTACAAATATCGCCATGTATATTCAAAACCGATGCCCTCATCTGTTGATTTGTGGTAGCATCAGATGTGCTCTAGCCATGAAAATTGGTGGAGAGGCTAAAGCACATGAGGTCTCCAAAACCCAAAAATTGTTTGGAGAAATTCTACCCGGAAGACGAGATATTAAAATAATTAATATTTTTAATGGGGTCCTAAGTATAAACTTAGGAAAATTAAAATATTAATGTGTATTAATATAATTTTAGGTTAGAAGGTTCCAAGAGACGAGGATCAAGCCAAATCTAATCTTAGCCATTGATTATGGACTTAATCTCGGCCAGTGAAGACTCAACAGGAAAAGTATAAGAGGAGGCTTGAGGGTCAGTTGGAAATACACCAAACTGATCAGTCAGTTCGATTTTCTGGAGTGGAATTTTGCTGAGAGAATCGAGCTAGTGGTCTGTTGCAGCGAGGGGTAGTTTGGCACGAGGCTGAGAATACATAGCAAAGAGGCAGAGATAGTACCAGAGAGACGGCGGAGCCTGGAGAGTCTGACGCAAAGGCAGCTGCGACTTACGCATAGTCTGAGGAGGCCAGCGTGGGTGACGCAAAGGGCTAGAGGGCTGACGCAGACAGCCAAGGGGCTGACGTAGAGGCTAGCAAAGATGACGCGTGGCCAAGAGGCAGCGCTGGAGATTTTCATGGGGCAAACTGGAGTTGGGAAGGGTGATGCAGTCCCTAGCTGAGTGATGCAGAGCAGTGAAGAAGCTTGGAGTATCTTTCATTGTCCAGATAAGGCGTTGTCGTACTTGTTGTGGGATCGATCATCCGGTGACTAGCCGAAATATCTGTCTCCAAGGAGAGGTACTTCTGCCGAGGGCATTCTCTGTTGGGTGAGCCATTTATGGCACCCTAGTTGTACTAAGAAATTGCATAATAATAAAACCCTCATATCTGCTGCACCGGTTTTCCCACATTGGGTTTTTCCAGGGACAATTATCCAAAAATAACGATGTCCCTTATGTGTATGTCTCAATTATTTTAGTTGTTGACCTGTATCTGAGTTAAGGTTTCACTTGTGTTTATTTCAGTATTTATATTTATAAATAACTTGTTAATGGAATGAACAAGTAGGAGAAATTAAACCAGATAATGTAGTAGGGATTTCTAACGTGTCAGACTTAGAAATTTCAACATCATCAAGCATTGGACTCCAAGACTCCCGAAGAAATGTTCAATGGTAAGAAACCCAATGTCTCTCTTTTTAGAATTTTTGGAAGCCTCATATATTTTCATGTGTCGAAAAAGAAAAGAAGCAAATTGGGTGCATTTGGGAAGAAAAGGAATCTTTGTGGGCTATAGTTAAAATTCTAAGGGATATAGAATCTATGTGGCTCGTCAAAAGGAAGTTGAGATAAGTCATGATGTCACCTTCAATGAAGATATGGCCCTCGGGAAGATCAACAACCTTCCTATCCTAAGGAAGGACAAAGAAGCTGACACCGGAAATCAAGGTGAAAAAGAGGACAAAACGATGCCTAATGTTGATGAACTTATGGATCCTATTGATCCACTCCCTCATGAGCCTTTCTCCTCAAAGAGGAGACCCTCATGGCTTAGGGAGACTCTCGAAGATGCTGAGCGGCACATTGCACCAAGTGGGACTTTCCGTGAAAGTAAGAAGTTGAACAGGGATCAAGGATATTTTACCGCCATAAATATTATCATTCAAAATGAGCCTTCATCATTCGTCGAAACCGCAAAGCAACAAGTATGGAAGGATGTTATGAATGAAGAATACAAGTCAATTATGAAGAATGATGTCTGGGATGTGGTCCTTAGACCCTAGGACAAATCAATTGTCACTTCTAAGTGGCTCTACAAAATCAAGCATGGAGCTGATGGAAGTGCAGAAAAATTCAAGGCTCGCTTTGTTGCTCAAGGTTTCTCTCAAAAGGAAGGTGTAGATTATGACGAGATATTTGCACTTGTTGCCCGATACACCACCATCTGCTCGATCATAGCCCTTGCTGCCTCGCAAGGATGGAACCTACATTAGATGGATGTCAAGACCACCTTCTTGCATGGTTCAATCAAAGAGGAAGTCTATGTGGAACAATCTGAGGGGTTTGAAATTCATGATCAGGAATCTCATGTATGCAGGTTGAAGAAATCTCTTTATGGATTGAAGCAAGCACCCCGAGCTTGGTATGAGAGGAGCGATAGCTATCTGATGAACTTGGGATTCACTAGAAATGAAGTTGATCCAAACCTTTACTTTAAGGTTGAAAATGATAAACCTCTCATTCTAGTACTTTATGTGGACGACCTCTTTCTGACAGGTGCAAACCCTCTCATTCACAAATGTAAGAGGGAGTTGGCTTCTAAATTTGAGATGAAGGACCTAGGATTGATGAACTATTTCCTAGGGTTGGAGGTCTAGCACAAGCCAAGTGAAATTCTCCTCTCTCAAGGAAAATATGTTGTGAAGATATTGGAAAGATTTGGGATGGTGGACTGTAAGCATGTGACTACTCCGATGGAACTTAACTTTAAGAAGTTATGTGGTAGTGCTACTGGACCTAAATTGGGAAATGCTTCTGAGTATCGTCAACTCATAGGAGAACTGATGTTGTTGGTGAATTCTTGTCCGAACATATGTTTTGCAGTCAAAACATTGAGCCAGTACATGGTTGAGCCTCATCATATACATTGGATTGCAGCCAAGAATCTTCTAAGATATCTTCAAGGCACAATCACTCATGGACTGAGATACACTACCGGAAATGCGAGACTGCATGGTTATTCTGATGCTGATTGGGTTGGCAATGTGGTGGATCGCAACAGCGCTTCTAGATGTTGTTCTTCTTTGGATTCTGCTTCGATATCCTGGATTGTAATGTCCCAAACGAAGAAAATTTGGAAAAAACTCTTCCCTTATAACTATCATTCACTTCAAATAAAATTCCATTCAGAAACAGAAGATTGCCATGTAAAATTTTACAATATATAACATGCAAATAACGATGATGAGCAGAAGGAAATCTCAACTTTATCATATCAACCAAAAACAGGACTACATAACAATATGAAATAGCTGGAAATAGCTGAGAAGCTCAAACAACTACTGCAAACTGGGTTTGTTATGGCGCTGGATCTGGCCTCTCAAAATGAACATGCAACCAATAAGAGCTCCTGTGAATTCTAAATGAATCCACCAAGAGGAGATGGGTGCTCGCCCAATCTCTCTAAATCACCCGAGGGTTTTCATCCTGGGGCTACCAATGGAGTAGAGAACCAGGTTCTCAACCTCTCA
The DNA here is from genome assembly GCA_000404065.3 of Pinus taeda. NCBI lineage: Eukaryota > Viridiplantae > Streptophyta > Pinopsida > Pinales > Pinaceae > Pinus > Pinus taeda. The sequence continues at coordinate 85,075 of APFE030356321.1, read as the reverse complement.
TACAAGAAACAATATCAACTCTAAGATGTCCTCCAATGGCCTCCTCCTCCTTTATAGATTTGATGGACCCCTCTAGAATCTTCTGTTTTATTATTATTTTAATAATGTAGCACTTTTCCCTCTTTTATTTTAATTAAAATATTCTTTTTAATGTGGGAAAAGGGTAAAGTGGCCACCATGTCTCCTCAGGTCACTGAAACTCCCATCCAAAAGTCTCATCATGTAGATCTTCTCATTCTGGTTCCAACAAGCTACTACACTGAGGTGTTCCATCAATTAATCTCCCCAAAATGCCACCTCGAGCATAATTAATTAAGTTATGCCCAACAATAATGTTGATTTTTGAAAGTTGTCAGAATGCAACAGAACGAACGACAAATTGTGCTCATGATGGAATATGCCAAGCGAATGCCATCAAATCCCATAAAAACTCCTCAAAACTCCATCGAGACCCTTGATGACATAAACCTGCTCCATTGACCTGGCCATCCCCTGTCCTGGAAATCCACCATGTTGTACTATGAATCAGAATAAAAATGGGGACATGACATGGATGAGCAGGAAGCAAAAGTCGTTTTCCTTGAGCACCGCCGAGGCTGAATACATAGATGCTAGTATGGCCTCATGTGAAGTTGTCTGGTTGAGGAAGCTCTTCAGTGAGTTGTTTGGACATGTGTTGGATACCACCGTGATCCTCTGCGATAACCAAAGTGGGATCCAATTATCAGAGAATCCTGTGTTTCATGATCGCTCCAAGCATATAGATATCAGTTACCACTTTATCCGGGATATGGTACAACGAGGAGCAATAAGGCTCCATCACATTGGGATAGATGAGCAGGTTGTCGATATTCCAACAAATCCCCTGGGGAAGGTCAAATTCTTGGCCTTCTGAAAACAACTTGGAGTCGTGGAAAGACCCTCTTATGAGGGACCTTTATGAGATGGACATTGAGCTCTGGTAGCTTCGAGGGGCTTGGGGTACTTCTTGGAGCCGTGAGCAACCATAGGGTGAGTGGTTCAACCTTCCCCTAGTGTTTTGTTGTGTACAGGGTGAGCAGTTCATCCTTCCCCTATGATACCCCTTGGCGACATGTGAGTAGGACAAGTGGTTCATCCTTCTCTTGCCGAGATATCTTACCCATGCAGTATGGGACTCATGGGAAGTACCTCTCGTCTGGCCAATGAGTATGGATCATAGTACTACCAATGGTTGCATCATGTACTACCGTACTCCCTATGCTAGGATGTCTAATATTGATCTGGGATCAATGGGAACTGACTTCGGGTCAGTGAGAGTGGTATGAGACACTCTCTTTTGATTGGAACTGACTTTGGGTCAGTAAGAGTGGTATGAGATACTCTCTTTTGATTGGAACTAACATCGGATTAGTAAGAGTGGTATGAGATACTCTCTTTTGATTGGAACAGACTTTGGGTCAGTAGAGAATGATATGATACATTCTCAATCACTTCTTCTTCTTCATAGTTCAGTAGAGCAGTGCATTGATGGCAAAGATAGTACAGATTGGCAAATAGATTAGCAGCTGGAGTTCTCCCTAGTTGAGAGGGAGTGTTAAAATTGGCAACTATGGCCAAACTCCACGAGTCATCTTATTTATGATAGCTGATATTTTTCTTGGATTCCTCTCTCCGAGAGGTGTAGAACTAATCTAAAGATCCTATGATTCTAACATGTACAAATGAAGATATGAATATATTTATATTATGGACAAATTGTCAAGGTCGGCTAGCAAATTCATGTAGGCTCAAAAGCCCAACAATCACGTCTATTCATCCTCAACATTAGCCTATAAATACATGATGCCTCATCCTCATTTGGACACACTCATCTTCACACATCTCTCTCTCTCCTCATTTGATTGGGTACGGATTTCTGGGTAGCTCCTCTCTCCACACGTGCGAAGGAAAGGAAGGACATTTTTTGTTTCAACATTCACCAGGTTTGAATAAATTTCCAGAAGGCTGTTTTGGGCTATGTTGACCGAGCGTTTCCCTATTTGACTGTGTTTTTGTGAGGGTTATCTCTGATTGGGCAGGCCACATTTCTGGACACAAAAATTGAGGCAATACGTTGACTATTTAACCAGCGTTGACTGTGGTTAGGGCTGACCGCGGGTTGATTGTTTCACCAGACTTTGATTGGGCTAAATTTGACTGTTTTGAGGGCTGTTCCATCTTTCTATTTGGAGGCCAAAGTTGACCGAATCTTTGAGGTTCAAATCTGCCCTGTTGACCAGTGTTGACGTTTCTGGTTAGGGCTCTTTTGTTGCTATTATAAATTATCAGAATTTGTAAATTGTACCATCTCTCTCAATGTTGAACTATTGAAGACTAAAGAAGAATTGATCAAGGGTTTCCCCACATTGGGGTTTGTCCCTGGCTGGTGCCACATCTTGTGTCCTCTTGTCTTGGCTTATCTTCTATTGTTTATGTTTATGTTCTATCTGCATTTTACTATCATGTTGATGTGATTGCTAAACTGGATATTGATATTGGGCTAATAAAGAAATTGAAGTAAAATTCCTCTAAAGCATAGAACATGTCATTGTTTACTAAAATTAACAATCTGCCATGATTTATGGGGTAAGACAAGTACTGAAATTTGATTGGATATATTTTTGCTAGCATGACTGGTTGCGAGTCAGTATGATTGAGAAAGCTCTTTGAAGTTTTTTGAGCATATGTTGAGCACAACTATGATATACTATGACATATTGTGGGATCCCATATGCAAAAAATCATGTGTTCCATGACAAGTTCGAGCACATTGAAATTAGGTATCACTATATCCCGGATATGGTGCAAAGAGGAGCTATGAGACTCCATCACATTTTGATTAATGAACAGGAAAACAATTGGATTCTTGAGTTGCAGCATGTAAGCTTCTGGTTGACCTAATATTCTCTAAGTGTCATACACTATGGCCAGGACTAATAGCCATAAGCCTAGTGAAGGAACTAATGAGAGAAAGGGGCCCTAGACTGATCGAGGACACTAAGTTATGCTCTTCCCCCTATTTGAGCTCCTAGGGAGGGCCATTAAACCAAAGAGCTCCTAGGGTTGAGTGAACTCGTGGACAATAGGTGTGTTTGATCCTTACCTCATGGTAAGTTTGTATCTCCCATATTTGTCATCGTAAGGTTGTGTTTGATCTTTACCTCATGGTAAGTGTGTATCTCCCCCTACCGAGTATACCCTAGAATGCATCCTACCCACATGTTGGGCTTGTCGGGATTGTCACCCAACTGGCCAATGGGTGAGGAGACTTGGGCATGTCTGATCCTTACCTCTCATGGTAAGTGTGTATCTCCCCCAAGTGCCTTGGGTTGTCTGATCCTTACCCTTCACGGTAAGTGTGTATCTCTTCCCAAGGTAGTGGATGCAGGTGTTCTACCACTTGACTCTTGAGGGTCAAGGTGGGAAGATCAACAGACAATAGAATAGTTGTGGTCCTTACCTCATGCTAAGTCGTATCCTACCTATTGCCCTTGGATATAGGATGGTAGCTAGGACTCCACTATGATGATTCTTCTTCTTTAGATCGAGATATCATTGTTCAATCGATGATCAACAAAATCAAGTTGAGATGAGATTTCATGAGATGAATATCTTGTTGATATAGCTGAGATGGAGGTCATGTGATTTGACTTGGAGATTAGTAGGGTTTAGAGGATTGATTTCCCCTACCTTAGATTGTACATTATTCTTTTTCTATACAAGCCCAAATGCAATGATGATGCAGTTGCCTGCACTCTTATATCCAGACATGTCATTCAAGATGAGACCTAATGGAGAATACTAGAATATCTGAGATGAGATTTCTAATGCAGATGGAAACTCCTCCCTAGCTGAGAGGGAGTGTTGAAATTTGGGTAACTTCAGGACAAATTTCCCCTAAGGGAAACCCTAAGCCTCAAGGAAACCCCATCGAGCCCCAAAAAGAACTTATAATGGCCAATGAAGAATTCAAATAGATCAAGAAATATTATTATTATTATTATTTTATATGGCAAAAGGAAATTGTTTAGGCAAGCAATTTACAATTATGTGAAAGTATATTGATATGAAAAATTGAATTTAAAACCTTCCCTCCATACTAAAGTCGGCCTCACAAGCTAAGGCCCTGCATCGATTTGTATAAATATAAGGTCTCTATGGCTCATTCAAATTATTGCATCATTGAAAGAGATGGCTCTCTATGGTTTGCTATTTTTACATTGACTCTATTATGATGCGTTTCGTCGCTCGTTGATCTATGTTTGTGGCTCACTTCATATCTCTACAACAAGCAATCTCTGGCTAAGGTTTTTTACCTTGTGAACATTGGCATTCTGTTGTGATATAATTAGCATACTTTTTGTGGCATACAAGATAACATGCTCGCATGAGCTTTGTTTAGCTCACGATATACATTTATCTCTGCGGCTCGATTTAGAGTACAATGGCATCTATATATATTGGCTCAATACTCTGGCTCGATGACTTTCTCAGGCAAGCTATATTTCATATTGACATTGTGGTGCATATTACATTCCAGTGGCTTTGCTATTCTGAACTCTTGCTATACATCATCATAATAACATTGCATATATGGCATGGTTATCTTTGGCATCATATGCCTGTACAGTGGCATATCTATTAGGTGGCTCACATATTTGTTCGATGGCTCACTCTCAACCTCACAGAGATATGGTGGCTATCTATCACTACAAAAATACCATGGTCTACGTTATAGTGATACACACAATGATTTGGTTCTTTGGCACGATGTAGAGATTTAGTTCGTTGGCATGCTCGTTTGGTTCTCTCACACATTACGGTGATACGCACAGTGATTCGGTTCCTTTGACACACTACCGTAATCTGTTATATATTTGTGTATTGCACAGTGGTATGCATTCCAGATAGACCGTATACATTATAGTTTGACTTACATTCTAAAGTAAGACGATAAGTTATGTAAGATTGATTGTGAATCACATGACAAAGTCCCAAAGACTGTAATCTTGATCCAACCCGAAATAGATTGTGATCCTGATTTATGTAAAGAAGTGACATTATTCCATAATGGTTGTGTCCATGCTCTTAGGATGTAGTAACCTTGATAGCAGTGTCATTCGATATGGCATGACAGTGACATTTATTATGACTTGGCAGTGACCTAATGTGACTGTAATCTTGCTCTTATGATGTCTTATCATTATTGTACTTTGTATCTCAGCTTAACAATTGATGAATATCTAATAGAAGAAGAAGAATTGAATTATGGGTTTTCCCTTTGTGAGGTTTTGGCTTGGTCTCCGACCAAATCTTGGTGTCTCTATTGTGCATGCTTTTTTTTTTGTTGTTCCTTATTGTTCTACTGCAGTGTTGATGTTATTGTTCTATCTACATAATTGCTAATAATGTTATGATGTTATGGAGTGAATGCAATATGTCAATGATGAAAAGTTTGTAAATGCAATTATCTAAAGCAAAGAACAATCTATCCCTCAGGAAAATTAACACCAACGACTGCTTGATTTCCATGGGTAATGATCTTGTGTCAAGGGTTTTCTCATGTTCGCAGTGTCTCTCCAACAAAGTCCTACGCAAGGAATTGATTAGCTGGATTAAAAGAGAATAACTTTAGATTAACATAGAGGGGCAGCCATAAACACTCATCAGCTGCTTTGTCTCTAACGGATTCAAGCAAGATAATTCTTTACACATCCATCAATTTTCGACATCTTTTGCAATGTTGATTTAAACATGACTATTAGAAGTTGCTTTGATATGAATAAAGTCACCCAATGATAGCTTCAACCATGACCATCTTCATATTAGTCTTATGAGAAGGCTTCATAATAAAAGGTGAATGCCTACATAAAAACAAATAGGATAGATTTTCACTATCTTTGTGACACCATTCCTTTGTTTTAGATCTTCAACCTCTAATTTTTTATTAAAAAATGGAACTGCAAAGATGAAATATGGCAGCCATAAAACATTGATTCCAAACATTTAACTCTTGCATAAATGAAAATGGGTAACTTTTTAGAAGACGATCAAATGGAGCATTCTTCGAAGTGAAAAGCTAAATGTTCTAACTTTCCTTACTCTACTTTTTATGAATTTTCAAACCAACACTTATTCCTCATAAACCTTATAGATACCTTAGATTCTCAAAAGGTAATATTTATCATTCAACATGCCAGGAGAGAATATGTAAATAAGTGTATCTTTAAAAATTCATTTCATAAAGATGTTGATTTCTGGTAGCATCAGATGTGCTCTAAGTCTCAAATTTTGCAGCAAGGTTTGGGCACATGTATTCCAGAGAACCCAAAAAGTGTTTTGGGAAATTCCACCCGGAGGCAGTTTTATTAATTAAAATAATTAATTATTTTTAATGGGTCCCTAAGTCTAAACTTAGGAAATTAAAATAATTAATGGGTATTAATATAACTGTGGGTGTAACTTCTACAAGAAGACAAGGATCAAGCAAAAATGATCTTAGCCATTCATTAGCTTGTAATTTGGGTCATTGAATATCAACAAGAAGATTATTTAAGGAGGCTTGAGGGTCATTTGGAAAACACATAGTGAGTTCAGAAGTTCGATTTTCTGAAGCAAAACAGTTGCTGAGAGAATTTCGACAGTGAGATTTTGCAGTGAGGGACAGGGATAGTTTGGTTGGAGAATCTTCTCCTGAGCCAAGGATACGCATCATAGAGGCAGAGAGACACCAAAAGGAGGCAACGCAGTACCCAGGAGGGGTTGATGCTGAGCCAGAAGAGCTCACGCAAAGGCAGCGCAATCCTCCATGCAGAAGTCCGAAAATTTGTTGGGGTTTGACATTCTGAGCCAGGAGGGTTGACGTCAGAGCTCCAAGAGAGCAAATCGATCCAATGTTGAGGTGACGCAATGCCTAAGACGCTGATGCAGGGCCCATGCAGGGGCAACGCAGAAGCAGTCGGGGAACTCGCAGTTCAGCTATCGGATCAACCAGGACTTGCCAGGTAGAGTGAGGTAATCTCACAAATTTCTTTTGCCAATCATATTTCTCTATAACTGGATTGTCGGGAGGGCATGCAGAAGTTGTATTCAGAAAACTACTGCATAATAATAAAACCCTCAAATCTGTTGCACCAGTGTTCCCACATTGGGTTTTTATGGGGACATTTGCCAAAAAGAAACAATGTCATTTCTGTGTATCTTTCTCTATTGTTCAGTTTCTTGTTTCGACATATAATTTAATTGGTGTAGGTTGTAGTGTATGTATTTCGATGTTTGCCGTAGGAAACTGCAAATAACTTGTTCATGTAAATCTAACAAGTAGGAGAAATATCATTAGTGTTGCAGTAGGAATTCTCGGATTTAAGAAATTTTCACATGGTATCAGCAGTGCAGTTGAAGCAAGAAGAATAGTGCCAAAGAACCCAACACTGAGCAGAAAAGGAGGTAGAAAAAGCTACAGGATGCAGTACTTCAAATCCCTAGAGGGGTTTGCGCAGTCCTAGTTGGAGAGCTAAATTTCGATCCTGTCTCTCTCTGAGTGAGTCAGCAAAGAGGAAGGGCTTCTAGATTGAAATTTTGTCGTGGCAGAGGGAGCAATGTTGAAGCCTCAGCGTGTGGAAGAGTTGGTGGAACATAGTTTTTCTACAAGTCGTTTTGCTGGGCAGAAAGACGTCAGAAGAAAAGTGAAGCACAGTGAAGGAACTTTTCCTCAATAGACTTCCTGCCAAGAAGTCTGTTCTCTTATTGGATGAGTAGCAGCAGTAAGAGAAGAGGGCAAAAGTTCGACATTTTTTGTCGTGGCAGAGATGGCAACAAGTGGTTTGAGGGATTAGGATAGATTGGACGGAGCATCCAACTATGTCATCTGGAAGGCAAGGATGTCATTCCTTCTAGATGAGTATGCTCTCAAGACATATGTCGACAGCGTGGTGGTTGTGCCTGTAGATCAAGATCCGCTGAAGAAGTACCGAGTAGAAATGGTGAAGGAAAAGAAAATGATCCTCGACGGAGTGAAGGATCATGTGGTCTATCACATCGCTAGCAGAGGAACTGCTAAGGAGATGTGGGATGCGTTGTCTACGCTATATCAGGGTTCTTCCGAGCAACGGAAGATGTACCTCAAGCAGAAACTAAGATCTCCACAAATGCATAGGGGGGAGCACATAGATACATTCCTCACGCAGCTTCAGGAAACTCGAGATGAGTTATCACCTGTGGGGTCTACACCTCAAGATTCTGAGTTGGTTAGACTGGCCCTTAATTCTGTCTCAGATGAGTGGAAAATCTTTGTCCAGAGTATCCTGGGTAGGGCGACTTTGCCAAATTGCGATGAGATGTGGGCAGCTCTTATGCAAGAGGAGTTGAGGAGAGATCTAGTCAAGTGTAAGCTTGACGAAAGCAGCAGCAGCGGGTCGAAGCCCAAGGAGGAGGATGAGAATGCAGCCCTTGCATGCAAGGGGCAGCAGGAGCAGCAGACACAGAAGAAGGACGTCTCGGAGATAAAATTCTTCAGGTGTGGTGAAATGGGTCACTATGCATCACAATGTCCTCTCAAGAAGAAGGACAAAGATGAGAAGCACGATCTGAAGGTTGCACCTACGAAGATTGAGGAGGAGGAGTTCGCCATGATAGCCAAGATATCTCCAAGAGGGAGATAAGCTAATTTGGAATTGTAATTCGAAAGAGCTACAAATGGCAGGATCCTTGAGGAACCTACCTCTCGGATCAATTCCTTGCTACGAGAGCCCAGATCAGTAATAGCAGGATGGACTAAGTGTCAGATGGTGCAGAGGAGTGTTGGAGCGACAGATGCAGTGGCTAGAACACCAAGTCTAAGCAGCGTAGTGCAGAGTTGTAGCAGTGCAGGGAGGCACAGGGCAGTAGCAGCAGCAGCGCAGTGGCTTCAGAGGGATAGTGTGGGACCAGCAGCAGTCAAATTTTCAGCATTGAGATGCATCTATTTGAACACTTGTTCAGTAATTTGGGATGTTTATTCGTTCTTTATGCAATAGCAGCAACAGTTTGTAGTGCAGAGGCAGTTGGCAGTGGCAGTGCCAGCAGCAACACAAATGTAGAAATTCAGAGGGAGTTGCAGTACGGATGCAGTGTTGACAGTGGCAGGGTCAGCAACAGTACAGATGCAGCATTTGCGCAGTGGTTGGTGGACAGCATGTCAGACATCAACAGCATAGACGATGAGGTTATGAAGTCAGTGTGATACTTCAGAGGGAGGCATTTCTAAAGCACATTCCTCTCTAAGAGGGAGTGTTGATTTCTGGTAGCATCGGATGTGCTCTAGGTCTCAAATTTTGTAGGGAGGCTTTGGCACATGTATTCCAAAGAACCCAGAAAGCGTTCTGGGAAGTTTCACTCAGAGATACTTTTATTAAAATAATTAATTATTTTTAATGGGTCCCTAAGTCTAAACTTAGGAAATTAAAATAATTAATGGGTATTAATCCAACTGTGGGTGTAACTTCTAGAAGAAGACGTGGATCAAGCAGAAATGATCTTAGCCACTTATTAACTTCTAATCTAGGCCGTTGAATATCAACAAGATAATTATTTTAGGAGGCTTGAGGGTCATTTGGAAAACACACAGTGAGTTCAGAAGTTCGATTTTTTGAAGCAGAGCCGCTGCCGAGAGAATTTCGATAGTGAGCTTTTACAGTGAGGGACAAGGATAGTTTGGTTGGAGAATCTTCTCCAGAGCCAAGGATACACAACAAAGAGGCAGAGAGACACTAGAAGGAGGCAGCACAATACCCAGGAGGGATTAACGTTAAGCCAAAAGGGCTCACGCAGAGGCAACGCAGCGCTCCAAACAGAAGTCCAAAAATTTGTTGGGGTTTGATGTTCTGAGCTAGGAGGGTTGACATCAGAGCTCTGGGAGAGCAAATCGATCTAATGTTGAGGTGACGCAATGCCTTAGAGGCTGACGCAAGGCCCACGTAGGGGCAGCGCAGAAGTGGCTGGGGAACTCGAAGTTCAGCTGTCGGATCAGTCGGGACTTGCTGGGTAGAGTGAGGTAATGTCACAAACTTCTTCTGCGAGACATATTTCTCTGTAACTGGATTGTCGGGAAGGCATCCAAAAGTTTCATTCAGAAAACCATTGTGTAATAATAAAACCCTCAGATCTGTTGCACCGGTTTTCCCGCATTAGGTTTTTCTAGGGACATTTGTCCAAAAAGAATGGTGTCATTTGTATGTATCTTTCTCTATTGTTCAGTTTCTTGTTTCGGCATATAATTTAATTGGTGTAGGCTGCAGTGTATGTATTTCAATGTTTTCCATAGGAAACTACAAATAACTTGTTCATGTAAATCTAACAAGTAGGAGAAATATCATTAGTGCTGCAGTAGGAATTCACGGGTTTAAGGAATTTTCACAGAAGATAGTCTGTGAAACCATATCCAAAATTTTGAAAACTGTGGGCAGGTGGATTTCGACCAGTTCTCATAATTTTTGATAATGCAGGCAAAAAGCATTCTATGAGCCAAACGGGCATATCATGTATCTTACTAGACCTTTATACTCCTCACAATGATACAAATTATGCTGCAAAATACAACTCGCATTATTTTAATCTTCTTGCCATTCATTTCCATCCATTATATTTCTTCTTTGATTTCTCTTAAAACTTTCAGTAGAATACCATTTTCTTTCTTCTTACAATTTTGCAAAGCAGAAAATTGAAATAATGTATTTACATGGCATTCTCGATGACCATTTATTTATAGATAGGCATTTAACTCCTAAAAGTATCTATGGAACTATCAAAGAAACAAAGGAAATGTTTTGTGCTAAAGTCATAACCCTCATAGAAGGCTTATCTACAGATGTTAAGTGTTCACAATATGTAATCTTACAAGTCATCTGAAATCTCAACCAGGAACTCTGAAATTGAGAGGAAGTCCCAGTGGCATTCATTGACCTGTGCAGATGCATGAATCCAACATAATAATAAGTTATTCTAAAGGATTATAACTGTTAAACAAATGTCAAAATATTGAATATGTAAAAGAACAGATAGCCTAACATATTTACCAAATGGATCATGTAACAGATAGTCATGTTCTGTTGCAAGTTAATACACAAACACTTGACTATATTACAACTATGAAATGTCTGTACCTAACTTGCTAAAATATGCTTGTACAGGTCTCCCATAACTTTTGCAAATTCAGACATACAGAATAATAGTAGGGACAAAGACATCCAGAACAGAGCAATAATCAACATAAAGGACTTTATCAAGTAAAAGAAATATAACATCCATGAAGCCTCTGCAAATATTAATTCAAGCCCTGAAGCCATCCCAAATGTTCTTCCACCTCAGTTAGGAATCAGGATCATATATACAGATTCTCAAACTCCAAACCAGAAGAATGAAGCGAAGCCAATTTTAAAAATAAATGTCCACTATAAGGTTCGAGAAAAGGAAACTCCAATTCAATAAATATCGTGTCTGTGTGTGTGTGTGTGTTTATTACCAAAAAAGACAACATGAAACTCAGTGATTCTCTGCCAAACAACACCAGACTCTGCAATTCTTTGACCAGAGTTAAACCAATCCTTTAGAAAGATCAAAGTGGTTTTTAACTGCACATATGGTCCATTTCAAATTAGATGATGCAGTCAAATCTGACCAAGATTGTATGAAATTTGGAATAATCTAAGATTCAAGGCTTTAGTGCTCAGGATGTGTTGACAAAAAAGTGCATCAAACTGACTAACAACAAACATACATAGGTACGCAAGTGCTCATTTCTAATGTCTAATGTAAACTCCAGACTCCAGAGTAAGTTTCATTATTTCTAATAACAGTAGGTCATAATTCCAAGAAAAAAACACAATGGGATTAAAGATGATTTGCAAAATGTTAAATACAAAGTTAGTAATTAGAATTAGTAAACATCCATCAAAAGATCAAAGTAGTCTAAAGCTTGTGAGAACAGAACCTAGTATAATATGTAGCATGCGCACACCTCTGATCACTGGCATTCCTCATTGGATCTGTTGCCCTCTCAATGGTATGACGAGACTGTGATCACATATGAATAACTAGTACCAGCACCACTCTTCTAGTGGCATGAATGTTCCAATTCACATTGAATGTGAAAACTCCTTGTCAATCATTCAAAGCACAGATTGATGACATCATCAAATTTTGCTACATGATGGTTCAGTTTAGACAGCGAACTTGTTGAAGAAAGTGTATAGGTTCAGTCTTCATAAATCTAATTTTGATCTTTGTAATTGAAAAAGAAAAGAAATATTATTTTTGTAAATTGTAAAAATGAGTTTCTTGCTCATTTGATAGGTCAAGCACATGTTGAGTGCTTATAGGAAAGTCAAAGAGTCAAAAATTGTTGAAGACCCATGTGGGCAAGTTACACTATGTAACCCATGTAATTATGTCAAAGATATCTGTCAAAAGTGATCCTCCAAAGCAGAAGGACAAGTTTCCTCTTCAAGTCGGCTCAAAGAATGAATGTTGGTGCACTTGAAGTCAAGTCGGCCTCACTAGCTCAAATCGGCCTAATAGGAGGGACAGACTCCTATATATAGGACCATTCAACCTCAGAATAAGACCATCAAGTGATCTTTAAAATCAGCGAAGATGAAAGGGCTAGAAGAGGTGCAAAAAAGGCAAGAGAAGGGGTCTCTACTTCAGCGAAGAAGGAAGGATAGAAGGCCGAGTTTGGAAGGTTGATTTCAGGGCTAATTACAGTCACACGTGCAAGGAAGAAGAGGCTCATTCTGCTGCAATTTCAGACCTGCTATTACAGTCATGCGAAGAGGCTTGTTTGGGCTAGCAAAGAGTGTTAAGTAGGCCTCCCACTCCAGCGAAGGAAGAAACTACTCAAGTGAAGGAAAGAGAGTATGAAAAGCTGCAATTCTTGAAGTTATCCTCCTCACATGCAGAGAAAAGGAAGACATGCTGCTGCTGTTCTAGATCTGTAACCACAGTGAAGAAAAGAGAGCTCCATTGGGTTAGTAAAAAGTGTTGATTTGGGGTAGTATCGGATGTGCTCTAAGCCTCAAATTTTGCAGGGAGGCTTGGGCACATGTATTCCAAAGAACCCAGAAAGCATTTAGGAATATTCCACCTAGAAGTGATTTTATTAAAATAATTTTACTGGGGTTCCTAAGTCTAAACTTAGGAAAATTAAAATATTAATGGGTATTAATCTAATCATGGGTGAAACTTTTAGAAAGAGACACGGATCAAGCGAAAACAATTTGAGCCTTTCATTAAGATTTAATCTAGGTCATTGGTTGTCCAACGAGAAGATATAAGAAGGGGCTTCAGGGTCATTTGGAAGACACACTAAGAGATCAAGAAAATCAATTTTCTGAAGTGAGAAATTCTTAGGAGGAAAAATCGATTCAGGAGATTTCTTGCAGCAGAGGGGCAATGAGAATCCGAAAGAAGAAATCCCCGGAGAGTACGAGGCAGAGGGAGGATAGAAAGACGTCCAAAGGAAGGCTAATGCTAGCCTACGCAGTGCTGATGCAAAGGCAATGTAGTCCTTGAGGGGAAGTTGAGTTTCTTGCTAAGGGAAGTCGAGTTTCAGTTGCTGGAAACCAGGGTGTGAGTCCAGGAGGTAGAAGTTTGATTTTCTCAACTAGCAGAGGATCCGGAAGAGGGGAAATGTAATACCCAGCAAGGGTGATGCAGAAACTGTCGGGAGTGATGCAGTTCTGCGCAGAGGGTGACGCAGAGCCTCAAGATCAGTCACTGATTCTCCCACTGACAGGGTAAGATCATTTCACGAGTCTTTTGTTCAGTATTCTCTTTGTATCGGATTGCTAGTTGAGCATCCTAGAATTGTACTTAGATTTTCTCCTGCATAATAATAAAACCCTCAGAGCTGCTACACCGATTTTCCCGCATTAGGTTTTTCCAGGGTCTTTTGTCCAAAAATAACGTTGTCCTATGTGTTTCTATTTTCCTTGCTCAGTTTCTATGTTTCAGAATCATATTTAATTTGGTGTAAGTTGCTTCAGTAATTTACTTCAATGTTTCAAGAAGAAATTTGAAATAAGTTTGTAATGTAATTTATGATCTAAGTGAAGTAGATTCAGCTGGTTGAAGTAAGATTCCAGAGATTGTTAGATCTACGAATTTCCACATGGTATCAGATTTGTTGATGTGAAACAGGGAAAAGCAGATCTAGCATTAAAACAAGGGCCCACTTGCTGCAGTAAGCAACAGTTCAAATCCCCAGAGGGATTACGCAATTCTAGCCAAGAGGGATATATTTTTGTAGGTGTCTCTCCCTGAGTGAGCTGACAAAGAGGCAAGACTACCAGATCGAGAATTTGTCAAGGCAAAAGGAGCCACACAGAGCTAGAGGGACGCAGTTTTCTGCAAGCTGAGTGTTGGGTAGAAAAGTCGTTGGAAGGAAGACGCAAATCACATAGTGAGGGAATACTTCCTCAATGATTTCTTGCCAAGGAAATCAGTATTTCTCATTTGCTAAGCAGCAAAGGAGAAGCAGCTTACCAACTCTATTAGGGAGTACGTAGGCAAGCCTAGAAGCTACGTAGTAGGGAGAAAGAGGGAGTTGTTTGCAGTTTTCGGAAGATATGGCAACCAGTGGCTTGACGGATCAGGACAGGTTGGACGGGGCCTCCAACTATGTCATCTCGAAGGCTAGAATGTATTTCCTTCTAGATGAGCATGCCCTCAAGACGTATGTTGATAGTGTGGTAGCTATCCCTGCGGATGCAGATCTGTTGAACAAGTACAGAGCTGAGATGACAAAAGTGAATAGGATTATCCTGGATGGAGTCAAGGATCATGTTATATGTCATGTTGCTTGCAGAGGGACTGCTAAGGAAATGTGGGATGCCTTGGCCACATTGTATCAGGGATCTTCCCAGCAGCAGAAGATGTACTTAGAACAAATGTTGACATATGTGCAGATGCAGAAGGGAGAACGTGTGGATCCATTCCTCACGAAAATGAAGGAGACCTATGATGAGTTGTCAGCTATGGGGCACACACCTCAGGATTCGAAGTTAGTGAGATTGGCTCTAAATTTCGTCGTGGATGAATGGCACGTCTTCGTCCAAAGTATTATGGGCAAAGAAGCATTGTCAAATTGGGAAGAGATGTGGGCAGCTCTAAAACAAGAAGACTTGAGGAGAGACCCGTCAAGGTCAAACTTGACAGAAGCAGTAGCAGTAGTGGGTCGAAGCCCAAAGTAGAGGACGATAACTAGCCCTTGCATCGAAGGGATAGCAGGGACAATATAGACAAAAGAAGGACCTCTCCAAGGTGAAATGTTTTAGATGTGGCGATATGGGCCACTATGCATCCCAGTGTCCTTTGAAGAAAAAAGACAAGGATGAGAAGCATGATCTTAAGGTTGCAGCCACCAAGATTGAACAGGAGGAGTTCGCCATGACAGCCAAAATACCTCCAGGAGGGAGGTGGGATGATATAGAACTGTAGTTCGATAGAGCTACAGATGGGAAGAATCCTTGACGAACCCACCTCTTGGATCATCACCTTGCTACGAGAGCCCATGATCAGTGTAGCAGGATGGAGGAGCTTTTAGTTGGTGCCATGGAGTGTTGATTCGACAAACATAGTAGTTAGTAGCGCCAAAACATGAGTAGCGCAGAGCAGATAGGCAGCAATGCGTGGAGGCACAATGCAAAGCTTCAGCAACGCAGTGGCTTCAGAAGATAGCATGGGACTAGCAGCAGTGAGGCTTTCAGCACGGAAGTGTATCCATGAGTTACCTATCCAGTTTTGGGTGTTTTCAGTCGCTTCTCTCAATAGATGAGTTGCAGTACAGATGCAGTGTTAGCAGTGGGAGTGCTAGTAGCATAGCAGATGTAGCACTTAAGAGGGAGTTGTAGTACAGATATAGCATTGGCAGTGGCAGTGTAAAAGGCAGTAGTATAGTTGCAGCAGTAGCACAGTAGTTGGTGGACAGCATATCAGACATCAGCAACATAGAGGATGAAGCTTCAGAGTCAGGGCAGTATGCAGTAGCAATGTATTGTTAGAGCACATTCCTCGCTAAGAGGGAGTGTTGATTTGGGGTAGCATTGAATGTGCTCTAAGCCTCAAATTTTGCAGGGAGGCTTGGGCACATGTATTCCAAAGAACCCGCAAAGCGTTTTGGGAAATTCCACCCAGAAGTGATTTTATTAAAATAATTAATATTTTGAATGGGGTTCCTAGGTCTAAACTTAGGAAAATTAAAAAATTAATGGGTATTAATATAATTATGGGTGAAATTTCTAGAAAAAGACACGGATCAAGCCAAAACAATTTGAGCCTTTGATTAAGTTTTAATCAAGGTCGTTGGTTGTCCAACAGGAAGATATAAGAAGGGGCTTGAGGGCCATTTGGAACATTGTTTTTAAAATGGCCGGTTCAAAACCGACTTAACCGAGTTGATCCGAGCCAGACCTCCCAATATTGACCCGACCTAGGAAACGGTTCGGCCGGCTAGGTTAATATCGAGCCAGCCGAGTTGTCTAACAACTCAGCCAGCTCGATATTAACCCTGCCGGCTCGGCTGAGTCCGTAATAACTCGGCTGGGTTGCGTACAATGGCCCAGTGACCCATAAAAACTACGTTTTTTTTAAATGTTATGTGTGGGGGATGCCAAACCAGTTTATTTTTTGTTTATTTGGTCTTTGGGGTCGATTCCCCTCTCCTAAACCCTATTTAGCTCACCCAAACTCTGTCATTTCCTCACAACCATCTCATACATTTAAGTGAGAATTTCAATCAGAGTTGTGACAAGTTCTTGAGTTTGTTTTTGGAGCAGCAGTGAGGAGTCTTGGGCAAGCATTGTAGCTGGAGTGAAGAGCTTCTTGGGCAGCCATTTGGAGCAGCATTGAGGAGTTGGTTTTTTGGAGCAAGCTTGAGGAAGCAGTTTGTGCCTAGAGGTATTTTTTTTCACTTGTGGAAATCTATATTTGCTTATTAAATTTTAAGTGCAAATATGGAAATCCTAAAGAGTGCTTTTTGTGAAAGAAATGGACATTGAATCAATGTTTTTTTTTTTTCATTTTCAGATTTTTTGCTTTCATTTCCAAGTCAAAAAATGGTACCTAGAGTGAAAGATGTTGTTTGGGCATATGTTGAAATGGTTGATAGTCAAATGCATTGCAAATTTTTCCATAGGAAAATTAAGGAAGGTCCTATGGGCATTAATAAGCTGAAACAACACTTGGCGGGTATTAGAGACCAAATTACTCCATGTACCTTGTTGACCACAAGAGTGGCACCTAATGATTATATGAAAACTCCATGCCCAAGGATGATCCAAACGACACTTGTACCATCAAATATCGTCAGTCAACAGAGTTTTTTAACTCTACTTCTATCTTCTCATCATCTTTCTTGTACCCAGGTTCCACACCCTATGGGGAATCGTAATAAGTGATACTAGTAATGATGAGTTTTGAGTCTATAACAGGCCTAGGATGTTGGGACTCGATCAGCAAATGAGTACACCTTGGAGTGTTTTTTATCTAGTTAATTATCCCTTCTTTTTCAGAGGGGGATAATTTTTTAGGTTTTTTCACTCACGTTTTACCCCAAAGCCAGGGTGATGGTTCGAAGGTTGAGTCCTTGACACATCTTAGTATCTAGAGTTGATGTATATTACCATACTAGATCACACAAAAAATTTCGTGGAATTTGGTTAGGTCTAGGTAATCATTTTTTAATTTTTTAGATTTCCCGCAGGTCAAAAAATTGCAAATAAAATTGTATTTAAATTGTAATAAGTGTAGTCTAAAGAAGTTGTATGGGGTATTAATAATCAAAATTACACTTCTCACCTTCAACTTTCTACTATAACACACTTTGAGGGGTTAATAATGTGTTTTGGATCCTCAAAACCCACTTTTCCTAAGTTTAGTGGGAAATTTGACAATTAATTAAGCCAAAAATTAAATAAATGGAGAAAAATAAATATCCACACATGCTAAATGTTGTGGAAATGAGGTGGAAAATTATGGGGGAGTTAAAGTGAAGTCCCAAGGTGATGTGGACTCCTAAAATCAAGAAAAGGACATGTGCTCAAATAAAATCGAATTTCTTGAATTAAATGAAAAAACTGCATGGAAATTCGAATTTGTGAAGTTAATGCACATTTAAGAGGATTTGGGAGAATATTTGGTGGAGATTTTTGTGGGAAATTGTCCCCACATGGGTTACCACCTATATACACTTGTCGTTCCACCATAAAATTCGAATTTGGCACATAAGGGAAGAAAAAAATAATGTCCACTTGCCAGAATTCGATTTTTACACTTGGCATTGGAGCTCCATTCAACAAATTCGAATTTTTCTTTGGAACTGTCACCTCATGCCACTTGTTTAATCACTTCTACATTGGGATTGGCTCCAATGCCATTTGTCATTGTCATTCTTCATTGGGATTTTCTCCCAACTCTCTATATAATACAGCCATGGGCTCTTACATTGAATAAGATTGTTACTAGCTATTGTGCTTGCGGAAGTGTTGCTGCCTTGTACACTTTCAGAAATATCAATAAAGACTTTGGGGTTTCATTCATGAGGTGTTCCTCCTTTTCAAGTGTGATGAATTGTTGAGTATTGGTATAATTCTTTTTACTCATGCTTTGATTTAATTTGCTTCCATATACTCTTGTAGATTTGTTAATGTAGAGTTATCTTGCATTGACATTTGATTTAGAAGTATGCTCTAGGTATAGAATGCTCTAGTTGGTTTTAAATAAATCTCTAGAGTTTCCTATCATTGTTTATTGCTAAATCTATATGGAACTAATTCTTGATTGAAGTTTTGTAGAGGGAACATCTTTTTGGGATGACAGAATCAAGCGTGAGAGGAAATCTTTGGAGAGACCAACCCACTCTTGATACATTCTTAAAGGAGCTCTCGTTTGTTCTTTGAATCTTCATAGTCTTATCTTACAAAGTGGTTTTGCAGGGATTTCGGCACATAACGTACACAAGCGGAGAACTTCTAAATTTAAATCTCTTTTAAAAAAACATTGTACTTCATTTCTTTCATTTGCTATCTAAGATCTTGAAAATGGCTAAGCAAAGACGAGAGTTTACTCTCACTCTTTAGCTTAGCCTTTTGTAAATTATAATTATGCATATACATTTTATCTTGCTGACTTTTCCATTAATAATTAACTTATTTTGCAGCCATTGTTTGGATTGTTTGCTAACTCTTGTGTGGCAGATTTTGAAAAGCAACTTTCTGCAACATCTAGCAAGTGTTTGCAGAACCTTTGGCAAGTGTTGGGGGTTCAATTTCCAAGGATGTCATGAGCCCTTTTGAGGCTTATTTTGGCCAAGTTGAGTTCACTAGAGGGTTGCCCACTTTCCTCTCTAAGCCGTGGGCATTTGGAGGAAACTCACACATTCTTTCCCTTGCATAAGTTTTGTGAGATCTTGTCACTACTTTCTCAAAAAAAGAGGTCTAGTGTCCAACTAAGAAACCGGATTCGCTGGAAATCCCTTGCGTGTGCGTATCGCACGAATCGGACATGATTCATTGGGGATTCGAATCCCAGAAGGACACGTCGTGTCCTAACGGGACACGTACGAATCTCGTATTGGGGATTCGAATCCCAAAAAAATGAAACGCGCGGGCTTAAAAAGGCGTTGTTCTTTCAGTCATTTACCATTTCTCTCTTTCAGTTTTGCATACATTGCGCTGTGGGCAAGGAGCTAAGGGTTTGGAGCATGATAATGAGGATATTGATGTTGATTCTGATGATGACTATGACAATTGTTGACTCATGAGTCATGGGCTACCTATTGCCTTGAGGCTTGTATACCTGTAGTTGTTTTATATTTCCTATTTCTAGTTGTCATTGGGGCATTGCCATTGCACTACCTATGTAACACATTTTGATTTGATGACTTAATGAGAAAACTACAATTGTTAGTGTCTTTATCTTACTATCTTGTAACTGTAACTCATCTTTCATTTATGAATCATGATTTATCATTTTATGTGACATGTATTTGAATTTTGTATGTACTATGCATGCTAATTGCTATAATGTTACTAACTTACTTTGTAAACAGTAAAACTAACATCTAGATGATCTATGTTTGAAATCAATGAATTTGTGTCATTAATGAGAATTTGTGTAAGAAATATCTAATTTTTAATATATACATATATATATAAAACGAATCCTACATGTCCTGTTTAGGGGGGTCAACGTGTCCGAATCGGACTCTCGAATCCCCGTATCCTACGAATCTCGAATCCCCGTGTCAGGTGACATAGGTGTCCAAGTTTCAAGCAATTATTGTGAGGACTCTCCCTGAAATATAGTTGAGAACTTTGAAGGACCCTCTTCTCATTGTAATATTAATAAAAGATCTAACTTGCTTGTGGGAGCTTGGGATTTCTCCCATGGTATCCTATCTCCCCATTTAGAGGAAGGCTTCTCCTGGGTGGATTGACATTTGCATAGTTTAAGCTTTCATACTTCATTCACTTACATGCATGCTTTAATTGGGAATTAACACAACCTCACTATCACATTTCATTAAGTTAAAGTTTGTTACAATTTCATTTGAGCTTTGCATTTTCTTTCTCATTGTTGCTTGGAGCTACAAGCTTGCACTTTACTTTGCGAAATTCATCCTTTACATGCAAGCATTTTATATTCTTAAAAAACTTTGATTTGTTTCCATTTACCTTGGTAAATTGTTTCATGAGCACTTTAATACATGCTTCTATTTTATGGTACATCGTTATCTTGAATATTGGAGCAATTTATTGTCATTGTCTATTTGAAACAAAATTTTACTTTCAAGCAAATTACTTGTATCATTTTAATTCATTGATGAAACACATGCAACACTTGTAAGCTAATTGTATTCCTCCAATTGAAGTTATAATTGCAACTTATGTTGAACGCTATTTCATTTTCAAGCATTGCAAATCAATCTCTTTGAAACATTTGCATGTATCATTATTTTAATTTGGGGAATTAACACAATTTGCATTTCATCTAGGCATTTTAGTGTAGGAAGGCCCCAAGCCTCATTAAAATTTTACCTCCAACATAAGTTGGTTGAAGTAGACATCTTAGGGATCCGCTACTCCTCTATTGACTCCTCGCTGTGAGATCCATATCCTTGGGCAAGGGTGAGGTCTGAGGATTGAGGAGTCAAATTGTAATCTTATTGTAGAGCTAATTAATAAAATTAACCAAGAGCACTTTCCATTGCATTTACTTTATTTGTCTCTTGATGGTTTGAGTTTTCATATGCAAAGTATCCAAAAGCAAGTATTGTAATCATTTCAAACAAGTGTTTTCTTTTCATGTTTCAAGTCTAATTGCATATTGATGTCTTGGTTTAGCACTTCCTTTCGTTTACATTTCCAAGTTAATTACTAATTTTTGGGTTTTGGCAAGATATGTTTCACATATTTTGATTTATAAAGTTGATTATCTCAAAAGCATTTTTGTATCTTACATATCTTATGCCAACAATTCTTATTGACATTTCAGGGTTACCTTGTTTTCTCTTTTGAGAGCATTGCATTTTACTTTGAGCAAATATATCTTTAAATTGTTGAGCAAATTCCTTATAAAACACCGCTTTTATGGTTTTTAATCATATTAATGATTGGCATTGTTATTTCAAGTTGCTCACATCATATTTGCCCATAAATCCTTAAAAGTAATCCATTTTCACTATAACACTCTCCTAGAAACTCACATCTTCTAACTTAACTTTTCATTAGGGACCACCCCCCTTAGCTAACCTAGGATATAGCTCAAACGGAGAGTGTCAGGATTAGTGTGACAACCCCTTCTCTAAGTTCCCTGCCACCAACCACACCTTGTGGGGTTGAAGGCTTTTCTCACTGACTTGTAGGTAGGTGTAGGCGGCAGGGTCAACATCTTTGGCGCTGTTGCCGGGGATAAGTCTTCATGTACCTGGGAAAAATCGACTAACCTTTTGGTTTTAGCATTTTGAATTTAGATTTAATATCTTGCTCAAGTGGCGACTCCACTCAATCCAAATTTTGCAAGAGTCTCTACTAGGAGAAATTCAAGTCGTCTAGTTAGCCCCTCTCCTGATCCTGAAAGGGTTTTTAGAGAGAGGTTGAATAGACTTTCTCATAGTAGAGCTCTTGCTAGTCTTGGGCAAGAGGTGATTTCTAATGTTCATTTTCTTTTTCAAGAACAAGTAAAGCCTAGCAACATGAATGATCTTTTTGCTCCTTGTGACTTCACTAACATAAATGGCTATCCTCACAATATCCCTGACAAGGCTATTGAAAAGTTGCCTTCCTTTCAAGGTAACAATGCCTTTAGTGCTACATCACATGTGAAAAACTTTAATGTTTGTATCTTTAAATGGTGTAACACTGCTAATTATGAGGATGTGAAGATGAGGCTTTTTTTTTATCTTTAGAAGAGGATGCTCTTGATTGAGTTACTAAGCAACCTCCTAACTCATATAACTCTTTACAAGTCATTTCACTGCTTTTTAAGATAAGTTTGTAGAGACGAAGGGAGACTGGCATTTGATCAATGCCATTGGCAACATGAAGAAAAATGAGAATGAGACCGTGGAGGAGTTTAACAAGAGATTTAATGAATTAGTAAAAAGCATGCCTGCTACTGTTAAACCTCCTAATGAATTTCTTTTATGCTCATATCTAGATGCTTTTGGGGTTGACACTGCCTATGAGTTGAGGATGAAGGAGCCTACGAATCTAAGTGTAGCTCAATCTGAAGCCTTGAAGATAGAAAGGGCTAGAAAGAAATCATGAAGATCTAAAATTTCTGGTTTCAATAGAGGGCCATCAAAATCAAATGATTCCAAAGGCAAGGCCAAGGAAGAGACTACACATGATCCTATTAAAGAATTAACTCAACTCATCAAGAGCATGGAAGCAAATCAATCAAACATTAAAAGAAATGCAAGCCATGCAAAATAGGTTGGTGGCCATGGAGAGATCACAAGTGCAAAGATTCCAAACTAGGCCAAATGATAGATGGCAAAAGAATAAAGGCCCTCAACAGGAGCATAGGACTCCAAATCCATTGGAATCCGCCAACATGGTAGATCAGATTCCCCTTTTTTGTAGGCCATGTAATCAGTTCCATGAAGAAGCCACATGCCCTTATGTGAAAAGAATCATGGAAAGTGGCATGTTAGATGATGAACATGTAGGGACAAATGGTCAAATCAATATGTTCTCCATGGAGGGTCAGATATACACCATTGAGAGAAATCAAGAGATTGACCATATGCCTAATAATCCTGGGTTTTACAATATGATTGCAAATTTTGACGAGGTCACTAAGATTTTTGGGGAAAAACCTACATCTGGACAGATTCTTTCTATGGCAAAACACAAAGGGATGACTTATCAGAGAAAGGATATCCAAGACCATAATAATCGCAGAAATTCTTTTCCTCCTACTTCAGAATTGAATTTTGACTTAGGCAGTTGGTTGAATAATGCAGAGGTTTATATTCCAGTGACAGAACTTTTAAAGATACCATCTCAAAGGGCCCAGTTACTAAGTGCCATTCAAGTTACTCAAAGGGAAGAAAAGCCTAGTGATGAACCAGAAGATGAGGAAATTGTAATGAAAAGTATGAACTGTTATGTGGGGAATGAAGATCGTCTACCATTTTATGTTTCTTTCATAGTGAATGATCGTCTTTTACACAACTGCATGCTTGATTCAAGGGCTTCATCAAATGTCATGACCAAGAAAGTCAAGGAGCAACTAAATTTAAGGGTTTCAAGGCCCTATCACAACATATGTTTAATGGATTCTAAAAGAATCAAAGTGTGTGGGATAATTAAAGATTTACAGGTTTTCCTAGCTGCATACACAAATAGAATAATCACTATGGATATTGTTGTGATAGATGTTCCAGATTCATGGGGAATGCTCCTATCAAGAAAATGAGCATCAGATCTAGGTGGCAACCTTCAAATGGACTTATCATATGCCACCATCCCCATGTCTGATAATACCTTTGTCAGACTTGATCGAGAGTTAGAGAAAAGATATCATGTTGAAGATCCAAGGAAACCCAACAATGAGATTATCTATAAATCATGCCAGACAGGGAGTGATGCAGTGTTGACAAATTTCCTTCCCCCCTTAACAGAACAAATTCAAAACGAAGAGATTAGGCATAGCCCAAAAAGATTGGGTACTTCAAATTTTCCATCAGAGCATTTTCAAGACAAAGCAGTAGGATTGGAAATAAATGCATCATCATCACCATCACAACTAACCAAGAAGAAAAGAAAAAAGCGAAAAAAGAAAAAGGATATAAAAAATGAACCACCAGTTTTGAGCAGGATCAAGCCTCAATGCATCAATAGTCGGAAAAAGAAAAGGAAGAGGTTTGGTATATCTGATGGCCACAAACATGTTAAAATTGGTGCAAGTCATAATCCCAAGATAGTCAGAATTGGGCAAGGCACATCAAAGAAAGAACCTATGGACTTGCCTGTGAGTAGGCAGGTTCTCAAGATGGATTTCACCGAAGACATTTCATGGCATGGGGCATCTTTTTGTATCATATTTCTAACCTTATCTCGTGTCATTTTTGTTTAAGTAGTTTTATTTCAAGAATATATTGTCATTTATGCTCTTAGAATAAATTTCCATTTCTTTTTTTTCTTTGTACTTTATTTCATTTGATGATATTTTGAATGGATACTGCTGATATATGTCTTTTGTCTGTTGATGCAAATTCCAAGTTCTTGCACACTATCACTTTGTATCTAGCATGCATCCCCATATGGAGCCAAATGTTGACCACTGGAGTGGCACCTGATGATTATATGAAAATTCCATGCCCAAAGATGATCCAGAGGACACTTGTACCATCAGATATCGTCAGTCAACAGAGTTTTTTAACTCTACTTCTATCTTCTCATCATCTTTCTTGTACCCAGATTCCACACCCTATGGGGAATTGTAATAAGTGATACTAGTAATGATGAGTTTTGAGTCTATAATAGGCCTAGGATGTTGGGACTCGATTAGCAAACGAGTACACCTTGGAGTGTTTTTTTATCTAGTTAATTATCCCTTCTTTTTTAGAGGCAGATAATTTTTTAGGTTTTTTCAATCACGTTTTACACCAAAGCCAGGGCGAGGGTTTGAAGGTTGAGCCCTTGACACATCTTAGTGTCTAGAGTCGATGTATATTACCATACTAGATCACACAAAAAAAATTGTAGAATTTGGTTAGGTCTAGGTAGTCATTTTTTAATTTTTTAGATTTCTCGCAGGTCAAAAATTGCAAATAAAATTGTATTTAAATTGTAATAAGTGTAGTCTAAAGAAATTGTATGGGGTAAGAATACTCAAAATTACACCTCTCACCCTCAACTTTCTACTATAACACACTTTGAGGGGTTAATAATGTGTTTTGGATCCTCAAAACCCACTTTTCCTAAGTTTAGTGGAAAATCTGGCAATTAATTAATCCAGCAGTTAAATAAATGAAGAAAAATAAATATCCACACATGCTAAATGTTGTGGAAATGAGGTGGAAAATTATGAAGTTAAAGTGAAGTCCCAAGGTGATGTGGACTCCTAAAATCAAGGAAAGGACATGTGCTCAAATAAAATCGAAATTCTAGCATTAAATGAAAATGTTGCTTGCAAATTCGAATTTGTGAAGTTAATGCACATTTAAGAGGATTTGGGAGAATATTCGATGAAGATTTTTGTGGGAAATTGTCCCCACATGGGTTACAATCCATATACACTTGTAATTCCACCATAAAATTCTAATTTGGCACATATGTGAAGAAGAAAATGATGTCCACTTGCCAGAATTCGATTTTTACACTTGGCATTGGAACTCCATTCAACAAATTCGAATTTCTCTTTGGGATTGTCACCTCATGCCACTTGTTTAATCACTTCTACATTGGGATTGGCTCCAATGCCATTTGTCATTATCATTCTTCATTCAAATTTGCTCCCAACTCTCTATATAATAGAGCCATCAGCTCTCACACTGGATAAAATTGTTACTAGCTATTGTGCTTGCGGAAGCGTTGTTGCCTTGTACACTTTCAGAAATATCAATAAAGACTTTGGGATTTCATTCATGAGGTGTTCCTCCTTTTCGAGTGTGATGAATTGTTGAGCATTGGTATAATTCTTTTTACTCATGCTTTGATCTAATTTGCTTCCATATGCTCTTGTAGATTTGTTAATGTAGAGTTATCTTGCATTAATATTTGATTTAGAAGTATGCTCTAGTTAGTTTTAAATAAATCTCTAGAGTTTCTTATCATTATTTATTGCTAAATCTATATGGAACTAATTCTTGATTGAAGCTTTGTAGAGGGAACATCTTGTTGGGATTATAGAATCAAGCGTGAGCAGAAGTCTTTGGAGAGACCAACCCACTCTTGATACATTCTTAAAGGAACTCTCATTGTTCTTTGAACCTTCATAGTCTTATCTTACAAAGTGGTTTTACGGGGATTTCGGCACATAGCTTGTACACAAGCCGAGAACTTCTAAATTTTAAATCTTTTTTAAAAAAACATTGTACTTAAATTCTTTCATTTGCTATCTAAGAGCTTGAAGATGGCTAAGCAAAAACGATAGTTTACCCTCACTCTTTAGCTTAACCCTTTGTAAATTATAATTGTGCATATACATTTTATCTTGCTAATCTTTCCATTAATACTTAACTTATTTGCAACCATTGTTTGGATTGTTTGTTAACCCGTGTGGCAGATTTTCAAGAGCAACTGCCCGCAACATCTAACAAGTGTTTGCAAGACCTTTGGCAAGTGTTGGGGGTTTGATTTCCAAGGATGTCGTGAGCCCTTTGAGGCTTATTTTGGCCAAGTCGAGTTCACGAGAAGGCTGCCTACTTTCCTCTCAAAGCCATGGGCATTTGGAGGAAACTCACACCTTGTTTCCCTTGCATAAGTTTTGTGAGATCTTGTCACTACTTTCTCAAGAAAAAAGGTCTAGTGTCCAAGTTTCAAGCAATTATTGTGAGGACACTCCTTGAAGTATAGTTGAGAACTTTAAAAGGCCCTCTTCTCATTTTAATGTTAATAAAAGATCTAACTTGCTTGTGGGAGCTTGGGATTTCTCACATGATATCCTATCTCCCCATTTAGAGGGAGGCTTCTCTTGGATGGGTTGACATTTGCATGGTTTAAGCTTTCATACTTCATTCACTTACATGCATGCTTTAATTGGGAATTAACACAACCTCACTATCACATTTTATTAAGTTAAAGTTTGTTACAATTTCATTTGAACTTTGCATTTTCTTTCTCGTTGTTGCTTGGAGCTACAAGCTTGCACTTTACTTTGGGAAATTCATCCTTAACATGCAAGCATTTTATATTCTTAAAAAACTTTGATTCGTTTCCATTTACCTTGGTAAATTGTTTCATGCACTTGAATACATGTTTCAATTTTACGGTACATTGTTATCTTGAATATTGAAACAATCTATTGTCATTGTCTATTTGAAACAAATTTTACTTTCAAGCAAATTACTTGTATCATTTTAATTCATTGATGAAACACATGCAACACTTGTAAGCTAATTTTATTCCTCCAATTGAAGTTATAATTGCAACTTATGTTGGACGTTATTTCATTTTCAAGCATTGCAAATCAATCTCTTTGAAACATTTGCGTGTATCATTATTTTAATTTGGGGAATTAACACAATTTGCATTTCATCTAGGCATTTTAGTGTAGGAAGGCCCCAAGCCTCATTAAAATTTTACCTGAAACATAAGTTGGTTGAAGTAGACATCTTAGAGATCCTCTACTCCTCTATTGACTCATCGCTGTGAGATTCATATCATTGGGCGAGTGTGAGGTCTGAGGATTGAAGAGTCAAATTGTAATCTTGTTGTAGAGCTAATTAATAAAATTAACCAAAAGCACTTTCCATTACATTTATTTTACCTGTCTCTTGATGGTTTGAGTTTTCATATGCAAAGTCTATTCCAAAAGCAAGTATTGTAATCATTTCAAACAAGTGCTTTCTTTTCATGTTTCAAGTCTAATTGCATATTGATGGCTTGGTTTAGCACTTCCTTTCTTTTACATTTCCATGTTAATTACTAATTTTTGGGTTTTGGAAAGATATGTTTCACATGTTTTGATTTATAAAGTTGATTATCTCAAAAGCATTTTTGTATCTTATATATCTTGTGCTAACAATTCTTATTTACATTTCAGGGTTACTTTGTTTTCTCTTTTGAGAGCATTGCATTTTACTTTGAGCAAATATATCTTTAAATTGTTAAGCAAATTCCTTATAAGGCACTAGTTTTATGGTTTTTAATCATATTAATGATTGGCATTGTTATTTCAAGTTGCTCACTTCATATTTGCCCATAAATCGTTAAAAGTAATCCATTTTCGCTATAACACTCTCCTAGAAACTCACATCTTTTAACTTAACTTTTCATTAGGGACCACCCCCCTTAGCTATCCTAGGAGGTAGCTCAAACAGAGATAGTCGGGATCAGTGTGACAGCCCCTTCTCTAAGTTCCCTGCCACCAACCACACCTTGTGGGGTTGAAGACTTTTCTCACTGACTTGTAGGCGGCAGGGTCAACATACCTCACCCAAAATTGGGGAGATTAAGAAGGATTTGTTAGTCAACTTTGACAAGTTTAAAGAAGATAAGGCTAGGCAAAAAGAGTTAGAGGCTGAAATTGGGAGGAAGAGGAATATACAAAAAATGTTGGCTACCAACCCCCATTTTGATTTTGAGGGTTCTTCCTCTATCCCTTGTACTGATGCATCGAACCCCTTCCAGTATGTTCCTCCCTCTTTTGAGTCTATTCAAGACAAGGGAAAGGGTAAAATGAAAAATGGTGATATGAATATCAAAAGTTATTTCACTCCCTCCTCTCCATCAGATGCACATGGTCCTCAAGCTAGTAGAAGTCAGATGCAACCCACTTTAGATGACCATTGGAAAAAAGAATTGAGGGAGATTGCTTGTGATTACATAGCTAGATGGCCCTTCAATGCTTCCCATTCACCATATTATGAGCCTATGTTTGATGTCATACATGCTGCCGAAAAAGGCTTCAAAGGCCCTACTATGCATGAGCTAAGAGGGTATCGTTTGCAAAAAGGAATTTTATCCATTAATGACTATTTGAAAGATTTCAAGGACTCATGGTCAAGAACAAGATGTACCATCATGTCAGATGGATGGACCGATCAAAGAAACTGTACCATCATAAACTTTCTTATCTTCTGCCCACAGGGAACCATGTTTCTAAAATCAGTTGATGCATCTAATAAGGTAAAAGATGGGCAATTGTTGTTTCCGCTATTGGATGAGATTGTTGAGGAGGTGGGGGTGGCTAATGTTGTTCAAGTCATCCCAGATAATGCCTCTAACTATGTTCTTGCTGGTAAACTGTTAGAGGAAAAACATAGGACCATCTTTTGAACCCCATGTGTTGCACATTGCATAGACCTCATGCTTGAGGATATTGGCAAATTAGATTGGGTTAAAAACATAGTAGATCATGCCAAAAGCATAACAAAATTTATCTACAATCATTCATGGATTTTGAGCCTGATGAGGAAACACACAGGGGGCAGGGATATTATTAGGCCTGCCATCACTAGATTTGCTACTCATTTTTTGACATTACAATCTATGCTTTCACAACATAGAAACTTTAAAAAGATTTTTTCCAGTGAAAACTAGAGCCAAAGCTAGTGGTCTCACAAACTGGAAGGCAAAATATTGAAAAAGAAAATTAATGAAGAAATATTTTGGAGAAAGGTAGCAGAGATCGTGAAGCTTGCTGAGCCACTGGTTAAGGTGTTACGGTTGGTGGATGGGGAAAGATTGGCTATGGGCTTCATTTATGAGGCTATGGATCAAACAAAGGAGCAAATAAAGAGGGCATACAAGGATAAAGTGGCTAAGTATGGGCCCATTTGGGCAATCACTGATGAAAGATGGAACAATCAACTCCATCGCCCTATACATGCAACTGGGTATTTTTTGAACCCACAGTATCATTATAAAGCTAAGGCGGAAGGAGCTTTGAGAGGGGAGGTTTGATCTGATAATCACCCTATGAGTGACCTCAGTTGAAGATTTATTAAACAAAAGGTATTACAGACTCATGTGTTGGTGTGTGTTCTGTGTTATTGAAACAACGGATCGATCAGATTGCCAATACACAGACATTTAAATGGAAAGACAGCAAAGAAATACAGTAAGCAACACAAAGACACAAACAGTTTTTAATAAGGAGTTCACCCTATTATCTAGGGCTACGTCTTCGGTCCAGCTTCGATGGTGGCCTTGTTTTATTGTGTCTTACAACAGAGAAATTACAATACAGGGACTCAATGTGAGTTCTCCTAAAGCAGATTTTGCTTGGCAGGGTGGTTCTTGGATTCCCCAAGCCACTCGAAGTGCACAGACTTTTGTTCTTCCTACTAGCTCTGTGACCTTTGGTCTACAGTGGAAAGAGCCAACTGTGATGCTCCATCCAGACAGATTCCTCTATGTGAAGGCTTGAATCTTCAAGCTCTCTGGTGCTCGATGCTGCCTGTGGTCAGCGCAGCCCTCTGTCTCCTCTGCTTGGCTTTACTGTTCTCTGTGTTCAATCCTCCTCTCAAGGTTCACTGTTCACTTTCTCTCTTGGTCGCTTGGACTCCTCTCAAAATCCCCTCTTAGATTGTCTTTGTTCATGGCTTTAACCATTCAATACCTATGTCTGTTCGATTCCTCTCCCGCCTGCATCAATTCTCCTTTTGCAGCTGCGCTTGGAGTTCCCTATTCGGCGTTAGCATGAATGCTCGGAAAGTGCCACGCGTCCCCATCAGAACAGCGCCAGTCTGCTCGTCGATTCGTTCCTTCGGTTATGTCATGGATACGTTCTTTTTCCACCGTGGCGGTCAAACTAATTCCAAATCCCTTTTAATCGCGGCTTATTTCCCTATCGATTCCACTTCTTTTTATCCTATCGGGCGCAATCTCAGCCGTCTGATCTAGGCTTCTCCAGATCCAACGGTATACGCACGTCGAGCGCAGTTGACTTGCTCGACTATTATCGCGCGATCAGGACGGTTTTTCTCTCACCTCCGCTGCCACGCGTCAATCGCTGAGTGGGATCGCTCCGCTCTCCTCCAAAACCTCTTACCGTTCAAGGGCACCCCGATCGATACCGCTGGTTTTCCAGAGCGCAAGTCCCGCCTTTGTCCTTTAGCGCTTTTGCTTCTCTGCCTGCAGTTCTTCGGCTCCCAACATGATCAAGTGCCTAAGGCCTTTCCATTTCGACACTAATCGCGCATCGAAAACCACCTCCTTTTCCCGATCCGGGGCTCTCAGGGGCTACTTTGGCCGTCTGCGCGTTCTCCATGCGCCTCAGTCAGCGCGCTTTGACCGAGGTCCTCATCGTTCCACATCGGCTGCCATGGCCACTGATTCAGGGTGTTTTTTATGCTGTTTTGGATTATTTAGAGATTTGTTTCGTCCCGATACAGTCAAGGTTCTTTGACAGTCGTTTATGGATCCGATTCGGATCACGGCCTCCCTACTGAAAAAGCTTTTGGACCACCAAAAGTTGGTTTTCTTCAAGCATTGACTAAGTAAGGAAACTGTTGTCTCACTTGTCCAATCTCAATCCACTTCGCACTGCTCGGCTTCGAACCCTTAAGCCCAATCCTGAGGTATTCCACTTGTCCGCTACACGCCGTCCTTACCTTCCTGTCCAGCACTGTATCTTCCTACAACTCATCAAGATATTCAGGTAGCAAGTCGTCAACAGAAGGCAATGGACTCTGCCCTTCAGGGTCCTCAATTATTGAAGGTTCAAACAACCTCAAGCAATCTGCGTTCACGACTGAGTAGATGTGCATGTAAGTTGGCAGATCAAGGCGAAAAACATTCTCATCAATCTTCAAGTATCCTGAAGGGTCCATACCTGATAGGTTTTAACTTTTTACCTTCACCTTGCATTTTGTCCTTGCTGATATACAGCCAGACTTGGTCTCCAACTTGAAAACTATGCTCCATCCGATGCTTATCATGCCTAGCCTTGTACTTGGCCTGGCTCTTTTCCCGTTGTTCCTGTACTACCTGATGGATCTCCTGGATCTGTTCAATGAACCTAGTTGCCTTGTCCACATCACTGTGTCCATCAACCATGGTATCTTTACCAAAGACAAAATCCAAGGGAGACCTTGCTATGAAACCAAAGCAGGTCTCAAAAGGAGATCTTTGTGTAGAAGAGTGTTTGGCTCTATTGTAAGCATGCTGCACATAACACAAATGCTCATCCCAAAGCTTAGGATGTTTGCTGCAATATCCTCTCAGTAACTGAATTACTGTCCTGTTAACTACTTCTGTTTGGCCATCTGTTTGTGGATGAAAAGCTGTGCTTTTCTTTAATTTGGTGTCCATTAGTTCCCACAGACTTGACCAAAACTTCCCCACAAATCGAGTGTCTTGAACAGATATAATAGAAGTGGGTAATCCAAAATGAACCCATACATGTTCAAAGAATAACTTTGCAGTTTGTTCAGCTGTAATCTATTTACTACAGGGTACCAAAATACACATTTTGCTGAACCTATCTACAACAACATATAGATAATCATGACCTTTCCTAGATTTAGGCAGTCCCCCAACAAAATCCATGGAAATGCTTTCCCAAGGGTGAGAAGGAACTGGCAAGGGAGTGTATAAGCCTAGTTTCCTGTTGCTGGGCTTGCTTTTAGCACACATAGCACACCCCTTTACATATCTAGAAACTGTCTCACTCATTCTCGGTCAATAGCAGAACCTTTGCAGCTGTGCAACTGTTTTACTTACCCCAAAGTGACCCGATATTAGAGAAGTGTGGGCTTCCCTAATTATCTTTACTCTTTCAGTTTGTGGAATGCAGAGCTTCCCACAATGACATAAGAGTCGGTCATTCACATGATAGTCCAATTCTTCCACTCTTTTGCCTTGACTCAAAGTTGCATACACATCTTTAAAGTCCATGTATTGAGCATAATGTTCTATGTAGCTTTCATGCAGCACAAAATTATGCTTAAGTATGGTAGATGCATTTATAATGGGTCTAGATAACATATCTGCAACCTTGTTATGTATGCCCTTTTTATATCTGATGACTAAATGGAACTGTTGTAGAAAACCCATCCATCTGTAATGTCTTGATTGTTGCAGCTTAGTTTCGGAGTGTAGATATTGAAGTGGTTGATGATCATTGTGTATTACTGTCTCTTTGCCCATTAAGTAATGTTTCCACTTTTTCACACTCTGAACTAACGCATACAATTCTTTATCATAGGTAGGATAGTTAACCACTGCAGGATTAAAAGTCTCTGAATGATAACATATGGGTTTACCGTGCTGTGTCAACACTGCTCCCATGGCATAGTCACTAGCATCAGTTTGGATCTCAAATGGTCTTTGTAGATCTGGCAGTGCTAGTACAGGGGTTGTACTAATTTTTTCTTTCAAGGTGTCGAAGGCTTTCTGTTGTTTGCCTCCCCATTGAAACACCTTGTTCAATCCTGTCAAAGCATATAAGGGAGCTGCAATTGAGGAAAATTTTGAAATGAACTTCCTCCAATATTGTGCTGCTCCTAAGAATCTTCTTACTTCTGTAGCAGACTTGGGTTTAGGCCAGTTTATGATGACTGCCACTTTAGAGGGATCTATTTTCAATTCTCCTCCCCCTACTATATGACCCAAATAATTTAGAGAGGTTTTGCCAAATTCACATTTAGAGAGTTTAACATAAAGTTTTTCTCTTTTCAAAACATCTAATGTCTGCTTAACATGCTTTAAATGTTCTTCCCACGTTTTACTGAAAATCAGAATGTCATCCAGATACACAATAACAAAATCATCAAGAAAAGGTCTGAGTACATCATTCATTAATCTCATGAAAGTAGCAGGGGCATTGGTGAAGCCAAAAGGCATAACCAGCCATTCATACAATCCTTGCTTTGTTTTGAAAGTAGTCTTCCATGCATCTTGCTCTGTAACTCTGACCTGATGGTATCTACTGTGCAAATCCAGCTTGGTGAAATAAACATCTTCCTTCAATTGATCTAAAAGATCATCTATGCGAGGACGGGGATAACGATTTTTTATTGTTATCTTATTCAGTGCTTGGTAATCAATGCACATTCTCCACGAGCCATCTTTCTTTATCATCAAAACGATTGGTGACCCACATGGTGATGTGCTAGGCCTAATGAACCCTTTCTCGACCAACTCCTGCACCTACTTCTTGATTTCAACATTCTCTAAATCGGACAACCTGTACATCCCAATGTTAGGCAATGGAACATCTTGTTGCAAAATAATATCATGTACATACCCTTTTTGGGTGGCAGACCTTTAGGTTCTTGAAATAAGACATCATACTCTGAAACAATCTTTTCTATATCAGTTTGCTTATCAACATTACAACCTTCAAATATTTTGGTCTTATCAGGTGCCTTCTCCTTTACAACCCTCAGTAAGAACTGTTTGCACGAATTTATCATTATTTTCATCTGTCCTGAGTTTACGAGGGTGTAATTATTCTTGAGCTTGTGAGATCTTACAAAGTATTCAATTCCATCTTTGACAAGTAGATACTTGTTCTCAGCTCTATAGAAAATAGCTTTTCTATCATACAAGTAAGGACTTCCTAAAACAATTCCACATATATCCAAAGGAATTACATCTAAATCAACCTCATCTACAAATGCTGACCCAAAAGAAAACTTGAGTTTGCACTGTCTAGTCACTTGTAGTTGGGCTTTATCATTCAACCATCCTAATGGGTATGGTTTCTTATGAGGTGTAGTTGCCAATCCCAGTTTCTTTACAATTGCTTCAGAAATTAGATCTACTTGTGAGCCACTATCAAACAAACTATCAATCTTTCGATTTTTGGAAATGACTCAAATATGGAAAAGCTCATGTCTTTTTCTCTTATGTTCTTCATAAATGACAGATTGAGCAGAATTACTAGTAGATGCTTCAGAATTCTTACCTTTTATACCTGTGGATGCAATGATTGTTTCATCTCTCGAGTCTAACCCCAAATATTTCTGAATAGCTACAACAGTCTTCTTCTTCTTGCCCTCGAACGTCTTAGGCCTCAGCTCTGTATGCAAAATCCAACAGTTCTCATCATCATGCCCCTCCTTTTTACAGTGAGTGCATGAAGCTTTGCCTCTTTGTGCATTTTTAGCCTTCCTTGCTTTCCACTTCTGCTTTCTTTTCTCCTTGATCTTGCTTACAGTGGGTTGGGATGGTCCCCCAACTTCTGGATTTCCATTCTTTCCTCTAGCTTCTAGATGAGTAGCTTGTACAGATACCTCATCTATACTAGTGGGATTAAACATGAGGATGGTATGCCTCATGTAGCTGTGTAGACCACCAATGTACTTCAAAAGAGATTCTGTTGAGTCTAATGAGATGCCCAACATCAATGCTCTCTTTTTGAATTCTTGAGTATACCCTTGCACACTTTGCCCTTTCAACTACCGAAGAGTTTGCCAACTCATCATGGCTTGTTCCATGTAGGCCAGTGGATAGAACTGCTTTCTGATGGCAGAGACAAAGTCACTTGAGACAGAGATGGTCTTACCATGCTTCTTCACATCAGCTTGGGTTCTGCCTTTCCACCAAACCAAGGCAGTGCCTCCCAGGCATAGGCTTGCCAGCTGAATATTACTCTTGTTTGAGTCTATTTTTTGTACCTACAATACACATCAATTTGTCTAATCCAATTGTCCAACTTTTTAGCATTTAGCTCTCCATCATATATAGGAAAATCAAATTTGACATCTAATTTAATCAAGGATGCCTTCTTGTTATGCACAGGCCTACTAGGAGGTGTAGGAAAGATTTCTTCTTTTCCCTTTCTTTTAGAGTGGTCATGAGAATGAGATTCATCTTCTTCTTTATCTTGTTTAGAGCCTGATGAATCTTCATCCTTATGCTTTCTAAAGTGCCTATAAATTTCTTCTACCATAGA
The DNA here is from genome assembly GCA_000404065.3 of Pinus taeda. Lineage (NCBI taxonomy): Eukaryota > Viridiplantae > Streptophyta > Pinopsida > Pinales > Pinaceae > Pinus > Pinus taeda. The sequence goes on along the minus strand of APFE030356321.1, from coordinate 49,003 downwards.
CTTCATAGCTAGGAAACTTTCTACGAACTGGGGGTCTGGCCCTGTAGAACCTTCTTCTGACATTGTCTTCCAAGAGTAGACTCTCCCAATTTCAGGATTAGTTTCCACCAACTCTCCTTCTCCTAATTTGAGCTTTGATCTAGTGATCATTCACATCTAAACCAACACAAGCTTGTCTAACCTTACAACCTAGAGCTCTGATACCACTTGATTTTATTCTCACCTTATGGGTGACCTCAATTGAAGATTTAATAAACAAAGGTATTACAGGCTCATGTGCTGGTGTGTGTTATGTGTGATTGAAACAACAGATTGATCAGATTGCTAATACATAGATATTTGGAATGGAAAGATAGTAGAGAAATACAGTAAGCAATACTAGACACAAACGATTTTTAATAAGGAGTTCACCCTAGTCTCCAGGGCTACGTCTCTGGTCCAGCTTCATTGGTGGCCTTGTTTTATTGTGTCTTTAAGCAGAGAATTACAAATGGAGGGAATCAATATGAGTTCTCCTGAAGCAGATTTTTCTTGGGAGGGTGGTTCTTGGATTCCCCAAGCCACTTGGAGTACACAGACTCTTATTCTTCCTACTTGCCCTGCGACTCTCGGTCTACAATGAAAAGAGCCAACTATGATGCTCAATCTAGATAGATTCCTCTATGGGAAGGCTTGATTCTTCAAGCCCTTTGGTGCTCAATGGTGTCTGTGGTCAACTCAGCCCTTTGTCTCCTCTGCTTGGCTTTACTGCTCTCTGTGCTCAATCCTCCTCTCAGGGTTCACTGTTCACTGTCTATCTTGGTTGCTTTGACTCTTTGATCTGAATCTCCCTTCTGATCTTTCGTTCACTATCTCTCTTCATGGATTTAGCCATTCGACCTCCGTGTCTGTTCATTTCCTATCCGTCCTGCATTGATTCGCCTATCGCTTGTGTGCTTGGAATTCCCTGTTCGGTGTCAGCATAATGCTCAGGAAGCAGCCACGTGTCTCCATCGGAACTACGCCAGCCCGCTTGTCGATTCGTTGCTTTCTCCACCATGGCAGTCAACAGATTCCAAATCCTCTTAAATCGTGGCTTAATCCCCTGTCAATTCTACTCTCTCTATCGGGCACAATCTCAGCCATCTGATTTGGGCTCCTCCAGATCCAACATCATTCGCACGTTGAGCGTGGTTGACTTGCTCGACCGATAATGCACGATCGTGGTAATTTTTCTCTCTCCTCCGCTACCACACATCGATCACTGATTGTGATCACTCCGCTTTCTCCAAAATCACTTACCATTCAAGGGCGTCCCAATCAAACTGCCAGTTTCCAGGCCGTGGGTCCCACTGTCGTACGTTGGCGGTTTTTACCTTTTTCCGCCCGTGGTCCCCTGGCTCCCAACGTGACCAAGCACTTAAGCTCTACCATTTCATCCCTATTTGCCCAGAGATGTGTGTTAGTGCTAAGCACTAATGCGCATCGAAAACCAGCTCCTTTTCCCAATCTGGGGCTCCCAGGGGCTATTTTGACCTCCTACGCAGTCTCCATGGGCCTCGGTCAGCGCGCTTTGACCGAGGTCCTCGCCGTTCCACGCTGGTTGCCATGGCCACTGGTTCAGGGTGTTTTCGACTATGGTTTGGATTCTTCAAGGATTTGTTCAGACTATTTTAGTCACAATTCTATGACAGTCGTTTATGGATCTGATTTTGATCACTTATCCACTCATGAAAAGTGAAATATCATTCAGAATAGTGATTCGTATTCTTGGATACAGGGAGACCTCTTTTACACTGCTCCAAATCTTGTTATTTATAGATGTGTGAGAGAGGAAGAAATATTTGATATCTTAAAATATTCCCATGATGAACCTTGCAGTGGCCACTTCGTTGATAAACGAACTATATATAAAATTTTACACACTAGCTATTTTTGGCCTTCTTTGTTTAAGGATGCCAAGCAATATGTTAGGCATTGTGATAGTTGTCAATGGATGGGTCAACTTGTTCAAGTCAATGAAATGCCCTTATGTCCTCAAGTTATGATTGAGCCCTTTGAATTATGGTTAACACTTTGTTTTATCATTTACCTAATTAGGAAGAAATCGCTTATGTACAAATATATATTAGGTTATGAAATCTCATCTTTTTAATGAGTACTGAGTACACCTTATGTGAGATCATGAAGTGAATGTGGGATGGTATGATTCTCATGAAATCCAAAACTTACCTCTTCTTGAAAACTCATCACTTGTCAATGATGGCCTTACCTCATATCCGACCTAACATGACCATTACATTGAATCATTATCTAAACTGTTGCCTTTCCCAATCATCATCGTCTGCCTGTACTTGAACCAATGCATATTCACATTCATCTCAACAGTGTAATCTCAATAATGGAGCATGATTGTTTGGAAGGTGGCCAATATAACGGTAGGTGTATAACTCAACCATCATAAATCCCTCAACAAAGCTTTGAGTTCATCATTTGTAATACTCTTCCAAAGTTTTAGACAGATATTGGGTGAATTCAAACAGAGGAATGGCGCCTATAAGGATTGAACCATGGTCCATGAAGGAGATGGAGAAAAAGATCGAGTATAGAAGTAGTCTTGCAATATTGTAGGAATATGGGTTCTTCCCATTTCTGCAAAAAATTGATGGATTCAGCTCAACCATGGCGCAAGCATTTGCCTAGAATTTTGATGGAAGTTGAGCCAAGGTGGGTTTACTGGAATTTGAGTTCACACAAAATTCCATATCTCAGGCTACAGGTTTAGCAGCAGTGGAAGAACAATGGTTTAAGAAAAAGAAGATTGAGAAGAATATGTGGCACCGATTCATGGTCAACCCAAAGAAAAAGGTGGACTAGAAGAATGGTCTCCAGTGTAGCACTATGCTTGGGAAATGGAAGGAACTCCTTTATGTATTGCAAAAGTTTCTCACTTGTGAGGGTTGTTATTCACTGACCTTCGTGTATCACATATGATTTCTCCTCCATTTTGAGTTTGGTAAGCTCGTTAATTTTCCCTATTATTTTCTCTGGAGCTTAGATAAAATTTTGAAAGGTGTTGAGTGATAGAAGTCAAGCCAGGTTGCATACAAGTTATACCACCACGGGCTAATCGTAATTTTAATCAAGAAAGTACTGGAGGTTAAAAACGTGACCCAGGAAGAATTTCTAAACGAGTTTCAAGAATGAGGTGCAGGGAAGTCATCCAAGAAGAAGAGTGTAATAAAGGAAGGGAAATCAGAAACCCTGACCTTGTGCCCTACCGAGACTAGGAGATCAACTAGGAAAAGGACTGCCTCTTCAAGGGCGAGCCATGTTTAGTCAACATCCCTAATAGTATTGGACGACTCACCGCCTACTTCACCAGGTAACAATAACCTCTCGGTCCTCGCTGAGGTGGCGGCCCATATAGTGGTTAACAAAGACTCTGCGAAGAAGGAAGATGACACACCCTTGTCAGTCCTCTTTGGTAAGATGAAGAAGAGAAAAATGATGCCGAGTGTAGGCAAAGACCTGATGGAGGCTCAGATGGATGATGGGGCACAAGACACTAAAGCCCTACATAATTTTGTGGTTTCGGGTACTAAAACCCCTTGTAAGGTGAATGTGAAGGGTATTGAAGCCTTGGATAATTTTGAAGTTTCGGGTATTGAAACCCTTGTTGAAGTTGAAATGCGGGAATTGGGTAGCCAGGATAAGCTTGACCTTGATGATGTCGGCACATGTTTGGAATCGACTGCCGAAAGGTCTACACCATAGGAATTGGGAGTAGAAAACTCCACCCCCTGTATGAACAGTTAAATAGAAGAGCGCAAGCAACATGTTTACAGCTTGGAGATATTAAACCAAGCCATGAAAGAGCACGATACAGTGCAGAAGAAGATAAATGCAGAATTGGCAGGAAAAGTGAAAGAGCAGAAAAGACAAGTCAAGATATGTAAATTTCGGGCCTCAAAGCACTATAAACATCTTTAAAAGGTGACCAAGAAACTCAATAAGACTTTAGGCAACAAGGCAAAGACAGTGAAAGCAGGGATCACCATACAAGTTCAAGGTTGAAGGGAGGCTCCTTAGTTTTGGATTTTTTAAGGCACGTAAAGGTTGTGTGAGGACACACAACAACATAGGAAGGGGAGGATGTTGGTAGGCTAAATTGATTCATTTTTAACATGTTTCTTAGTTCAAATTCATAACCTTAGACCTTTGTTTTAACCTCGCAACCTCCTTATTCCTACATTATTCCAAGAATCATGCATTTTCTTACACTAGCTTTATATTTCATATTTAAGGGTTACAAATGTACTTAATTAATTATTTCTATAGATATTATACCTTTAATATTCATTGCAATTAATATCTTCTTTCCTAAAGTATTTGGTAAGCAACGTATTACTCATTTCTTTAGCATGGTCGAGTGCAGGTAGGATTCTTGCACCGCTTGCAAATCCTAATCTTACGTGATAGCTCACTACCTACTCGGATATCTTGTTCAGAATCGATCATCTTGAGTTGGGCTCAGAGCAGAGATAAGTTAGGGATATGATAGAGATCAGGTCGTTGGACGAATGCATAATTTTAGTGTTTTGTTACGGCCGAAAGGCTTAGAATTTAATGTTGTTGTTATTTTGTTATAGCCGAAAGTCTTAGATTGTAACGCTAAATGTAATTTTGTTATGGCTCCATGCCTAAAGGGATGTATATAATGTAGGATTCATATAGAAAATGGTAGTGAATGAGTGATAGTGATAGCAATGCTACTATAACTATGGTATTTTGTAATGTTTGTTCGTATCGCCCTCGTTCTGGGATGGATTTGATTTCATCATGTACATTTGTTGATTCTGAAATTTAATATAAATGGATTGCCCCATGTTATTTCAATCATGTGTTTTAATTCTATGTTGATGTGTTGCTAAGAGTTGAGTTTCCAAGTTTCTTAAATAGCGAAACGAGCTAGTTGGCTAGGGCCCAGCCAACCCAGCTCGTTCTCCCTCGCATTCTTCTTTCTAATTAAAGGTGTGTTGATTTCATTTTAATTCAAGGCATGAATTAGGTAGATTCTTCTATTCTTTCACAAAGTTTAGGGTCGATTTCATTTATAGCCATTGTGTGACGAATTCATGGTGTGCATGCCTAACTAAGTTTGATATTACCTTTTTGTAATACTAAGTTTGATATTACCTTTTTGTAATTTTTCTTTTTGAAGCTTAGTATTATTTTTGCTTGGATCATGCAAGCACGTTATTCCTGCACTAGTGCATTTACAATTCTACAATTTGATTTCTTTGGTTCATTACAATCAAGTCTTTCATTCTTTTCTATCATAAGGATCTTGATGCGTTTCTGCAAGTGAGTGTTCATATTTTAGAAGTATTCTTGATATTTTGGACTGAATATTCTCTGGTAATTAAGGAATGAACATTATTATAATGCATTAATTTGTACCTATACTTTACACTTTTAAGGAAAGGATCGAACTTCACCTCTAATTATTCAAAGTGAACCTTTCTGAATTAAAAATATTAAAAAGGAAGATCGAATTTATGTGAATAATTGTTGCAGGGATAAAGCCTGCTGTCACAATTAGATGATTTCTTTAGTTGCGTGAAATACTTCCTTAATTGAAGAAAAGTGTGTTTTGACTTTCGAAGTTAATTATTATTTTGAAGTTAAGTTGGGTTGAAGCATATTTCTGTTTGTGAAAGTTGTTCAAATTTATGTTCACCTTTGAAAATTATTTTATTAAGTTAACACACTCTTTATTCTTTTATGAAATAAATTTGAAAACTTGGTGCAGGAATCTTTGTTCTGATACAAGAATCAATATCCTGGTACAGTAACAAATTTCTCTAGTCCTAAGACTTAGAGCCCCTGTATGAGGACATAAATATTTAGTACAAGTGTAGAATATATTTCCAACATATAAACTTTGTTCTAGTACTCGTGCAATAATATTGGAGTACAAGAATAATATATCAATGCAGGGAGAAAGATCTATAAAGAAGTCAGATATATTCAAGGGTCCAATTATTAATCTGACATACAAATATAATGAAGATAACATAGATTTCCATTTCAATTAATCAAGATTGCTTACAAGATTTTGAAAGTTACTTTTATTTATTTCTTCGCAAAAGTACTTTTCTTCATATTCCAACACTAAAATTTCTTTGGTGTAAATTGTCGAGTGATCTTTTCTTTTAGATTCTATAAGATTGTAATTAAGGAAGTAGGAATAGAGTTTGGAAAATTTCATATATTTTGTGGCATTTCATATGCTTCACCTCTAAGTTTACGAAACCCCTGGGTTGACAATTAAGTGTTGAAGGATTATGCTTAACCCCAATTCCTACACCTAACATATCCTGTAGGGTACACAGAATATGAATTTATTTAAATTAAGGGTTATCTAATTCTTTAGACAAGTATACAACATGAGGCACAAACTAGCAACATGTCTCTTTACTAATCTCAACACTGTCCAATCATCGAAGTAGACCTCCAAAAATTTATGGATAAATTCCTTAAAAGCCGCAATTACCACCCTAGAGAAAATTGCAGAGGCATTCTTAAGTCTGAAAGGCATCACTGTATACTAAAAACAACCCCACTTAGTCATGAAGGTGGTTTTACTCTGGTGCTCTGGTGCAATTTTTATGTGATGGTACCCTATAAATCCATCCATGAACGAATAGGATTCCTGTCCTCCAACATTCTCTAGTACCTCATCTGTGAATGGTGTAGGGAATGGGTCATGGACACACTTCTCATTTAACTTCCTTAAGTCTACACATATTCAAATTTCACCCTGCATTTTCTTTTCTTTAACCATGATGGGACTAACCTAGTCTGATTCTTCGATAGGTTCAATGATCCCGACTTCAAGCATTTTATCCAATTCCTTGCATAATTTTTCCTTATACTTTGGATTTAATGGGTAGGGGTTGTAGAAATTTTGAACAATAAACACATATTCAATGGATATTATCCTGATCATGTACTATTGTGGAATACATACACAATACATAAGCTCCTCTACGTTGATCATCAATATAGCAGCATCAATAACAATAAAACATCAAGAGCATGCACACATTAACACATTATGTAACCCGGGGAAAGCTTATAGCTGAAAACCCCACACTATCTATATATTAATGATTGAGAATGTGTAACATTACAATAGTCAATACTTCTCACAAGTATTCAGTACTATCTCCACCTATTACACACAATACAACTCAAATCTGTTCTCCAAATCTATTCCACTGCTTGCCTGCCTCCACTGCTCAATACCTGCTTAAGAATGGATGAGAATGGTTGAACCAAACTCGTATTTACCTCAAAAGAATCACTCACACGGGAATCATGTGAGCAGAGGATATAATCACTTGGTATTGGCCAATTCTCATTGGCACAACTCAATCTCATTAATTGTGCAAATCCTCATGCACAACTATAGTCACAACTGATAGCAATCTGATCCTCTAACACTTGTCCCTACTAAACTGAACATGCACTGACATGCAACTGAGTTAACTGGTGTATTCTTTAGTTGCATTATGAGTTAATAATTAGTTTAACAACTCATCATTAGTCTATTTGCAGTTAGACTAATTACACTAGTTTAACAAGTCAAAACGAACACAACTCCATCAACTCCACAATCAACTCCACCAAACTCAACTAATTGAGTTCTAACTGAAGTCATGCATGCAACAACTCAAATGACCCACAAAGAAAATGTATTTCCTTCTGACAGCTGCATATTCCACATCTGTAGCTCAAACTGAAGTGCTCCAAGAGAATAAGATAAAGTTTATAGTCTAAATATTATTATAAGACAATAATATTTTACTTTTCTATTTTTGACAGCCAGTCTAAAAATAGACTTTCATCACTCCTGTTGTGATCACTCCTGTTGTGATCACTCCTTCTTTGATCATCCCTGCTGTGGTCACCCCTGCTGTGATCATCCCTGCTATGATCCAAAAATAGAACTTGCGCCATAATTTTCCTGCAGGCCCACTTAGTGAAGGCGACTCTTTTCACTAAGCTCCATCATCTTGTTGCGATCTCAACACTCCCTCTCGACAAGATATGGATTATCAGCAACCCCTATCCTGCCTCGGTGGTATTCGAATTTGCTCTTGGTGAGAGCCTTCGTCAGAATATCAACATCCTGATCCTCCATTGGAATGTATGAAAGTAACATGATCCTCTGCTACACACAATCTCTGATATGATGGTACCTGATGTCAATGTGTTTAGATCTATCATGAAATACAGGATCAGCCAAGAGTTTAATGCAACTCTGGTTATCACAGTAAATCATAGTAGGATCCAAATGAGAATCGAATAAACCAACCAGAATCTTCCTCATTCATATAGCCTCGCATGCAGCCAAACTTGCTGCCATATACTTGGCCTCTGCTGAACTGAGTGCCACGGATCTCTGCTTCCTGCTGTACCACGAAACTATTGTCGATCCAATACTGAAGACCCCTCCTAATGTTCTCTTTTTGTCCATTGGGCTTCCTACCCAATCTGCATCCGTGAAGCCATATAGCTTCACCTCATCCTCATGTCTGTATCACAATCCATATCCCAATGTGCCTCTCAAACAGTGCAATACATGCTTGCCTACCTTCCAGGAGAGTTTGGTAGGCTTAACCATAGCTTGTGAAAGCTGGTTAACTGCATAGCATATATCGGATCGTGTATTGACAAAATACATCAGCGACCCCACCAACTGTCGATAAACAGTGGCATCCACTTCTTCTCCCGAAGAGGCATCCTCCTTCCTCCAACCTCTAGGAAGAGGAGTATCAACAGGCTTGCAGCCATGCATGTTGAACTTCTCTAGTATCTCCCGAGCATACTTGCCCTGAGAAACAAATAGTCCAGCACTGCGCTGCCATATTTCCAATCCTAGGAAATAGTGAAGGAGGCCCAAGTCCTTCATCTCAAACTCTGTAGCAAGATCTTTCTTGCATGACAATATCAACAGCTCATCACCCGTTAGAATCAAATCATCAACATACAGTACAATGATAAGAAACTTCCCTCCATCACAATCTGGTATAGGTTAGGATCCGCCTCGCTCTTGGAGAATCCAAGTCCTGTGAAATCGCTGTCTATTCGTGTGTACCAAGCACGTGGTGCTTGCTTCAACCCATACAGCGCTCTCTTGATCTTGCACACATGCGACTCACTGCTGAAGACTTCAAAACCTTCGAGTTCCTCAATGTACACCTCCTCCTCAATGACTCCGTTGAGGAACGCAGTCTTCACATCCATCTGATGAATGTGCCATCCCATCTGCGCTGAGAGAGCAAGAATCGTCCGTATGGAAGAATACCTTGTGACATGTGCAAAGGTCTCCTCATAATCGATCCCCTCAATCTGTGAAAAGCCTCGGGCAACAAATCTTGCCTTGTACTTCTCCACACTCCCGTTAGCTACCTGCTTAACTTTCTAGATCCATCTCGAACCCACTGATTTCCCTTCCGGTCTAGGAACAATCTCCCATGCACTGTTTCTGACAATAGAATCATACTCTTCAACCATGGCGTCTACCCATGCGGGATCCTCCACAGCTTCCTCGAAAGAGGATGGCTCAGTCACAACACACTTGCTCATAAGAGCCATGTATCCAGTGTACCGATCAGGTGACTGTCTCTGCCTGCGTTGGGCTGTAGGTGGTCCTACCACTTTCTCTGCATCTTGAGCCAGTCGCTCAGCTTCTGTCAAGCGCTTTCGCCCTCTGATGGTTGGCGCTGCATGAGTGGTCTCTTCCACTCCATGAACCTCGTCCTGTGGCTGATCCACGTCCTGAAGCTCATCCTTAGGAACTAATAGCTCCTCATCTGCATGCAAGTGTAGCTCCCTCTCAAGCGAACACTTCATGGCTTTCTCCTCCCGAAATTTTA
>APFE030356321.1:12103-30028 GCA_000404065.3 Pinus taeda | reverse complement strand
CCTTAGCACATAACTAGACTTGGGACTTAGTCAGGTTGCCTACAAGTAAAACAACATTACAGAATAAATGGGTTTACAGGTTGAAGGAAGAAGATGGAGGTAGAAAAAGGTACAAAGCTAGACTTGTGGTGAAGGGGTTTGCACCGAAGAAAGGTATTGATTTTGATGAAATATTTTCTCTTGTTGTTAAAATGACTTCAATAAGAACTATTTTAAGTCTAGTAGCAATTGAAGATTTGCATCTTGAGCAGTTAGATGTAAAGACAAATTTTCTCCATGGGGATTTGGAGGAAGAGATATATATGCTGCAACCACAAGGATATGAGGTAAAAGGGAAGGAGAAACTAGTGTGCAGGTTGAAGAAGAGCTTGTATGGCTTAAAACAGGCTCCAAGGTAGTGGTATCTAAAATTTGACAGATTTATGTATGAACAAGGTTATACTAGATGTCACTCTGATCATTGTGTTTATCTCAAAAGGCTAAATGATGGCAACTATATTATATTGTTATTGTATGTAGATGACATGCTTGTTGCAGGTTCTAACATGCAGGAAATAAATGTTCTCAAAAGGAAATTGGCAAACTCATTTGCAATGAAGGATTTGGGTGCTGCAAAACAAATCCTTGGTATGAGAATAACTAGAGACAGAAAGAATCACAAATTAACATTGTCTCAAAGTGAGTACATAAAAAGGTATTGAAAAGGTTTAATATGCAGAATGCAAAACCAGTTAGTATACCTTTTGCTAGCCATTTCAAACTTAGTAAGGAGATATGCCTAAAGACCCAAGAAGACATGGATTATATGTATAAAGTTCCATATGCATCCGCAGTTGGAAGCTTAATGTATGCAATGGTTTGCACAAGGCCTGATATTGCACATGCAGTGGGAGTTGTAAATAGGTACATGAATAATTCAGGAAAAGAACATTGGATGGCGGTGAAGTGGATTATCAGGTATTTGAGAGGTACCATAAATCAAGCATTATGCTTTGGTGGTTCAAACATTTCTCTATAGGGATATGTTGATGCAGATATGGCGGGGGGTAGAGATAACAGGAGGAGCACAACAAGGTATGTGTTTACTGTAGGTGGAACAACTGTCAGTTGGGTCTCAAAATTGCAAAGTGTTGTTGCACTCTCAACAACAGAAGGAGAGTATGTTGCTACTACAGAGGCCGGTAAAGAAATGATTTGGTTACAAAGGTTTCTGGATGAATTGGGTAAGAAGCAAGAGTTGGGCAGGTTATATAGTGACAACTAGAGTGCCATACATCTTGTAAAGAACTCTGTATTTAATTCCAAGGCTAAGCATATACAGCTCAAGTACCATTTCATACGGTCAGCATTGGAAGATGGACAGTTGAAGCTGGAAACAATATACACTAGCCAGAATCTTGCAGAATGTTAACAAAAGTTGTAACCAGGGAGAAACTGAGATTCTGCTAAGTTTCAATTGGTCTTCAAGTATGATCAAGAAGATGAGAAACAACCAGGTCCAAAGTGGAGTCATTGTCTAGCAAATGAAGCAACGGTGGAGTTGCTATAATCAGTCTCCAAGTGGGAGATTGTTGGGTGTGGAGTCTGATTATCTTCTGTATTCAAAGGTTTCAACCAGATGTATACCCCAGGAAGATTGTACACCCATCCATGTGGGGGGGGGGGGGGGCCCTAATCCCCCCCAGCTGGGAGGTCTGAGGGCCAGAGGTCCCCCGACGGCGGTTTGGGGGCAGTGCCCCCGAAGCTAAAAAACATATGTAAAATTGCCTTGTAAAAGTATAGTAATTTCTAGTCAATCTAGGCTATTGATTAGGCAGATGATCTGACGGTAGAAGTTATGTTTAATTAGGGTTTTTTTCCCTATAAGTTAACCCCTCACTATATATGAGGTAATTGTATTATGTCTATATAGATATGTATTCTGAGTGAGGAAGAGAGAGGAGATTGAGAGAGAAGAGGGAGTTACAATGGATCTGCTGTAGGTTGTATCTCTTTAGTTTGCTGGATAATATAATAAAAGAAGGACTGGATGTTTCTCTGTGGATGTAGCCCAAACTGGGTGAACCACGTATATCTGTGTCTCTCTTGTTTTATGCGTTCTATGTGTTTATATTTCTGCAATATTTTATGTGTTCCATTGCTTTGTAATATATAATTTTCTAGCACCATAGATATATATTGTCAAGGGTCTTTTTATTTTTCAGAATTCATTGGAGTCTTCATATCTTCCATGGATATATCTTAGTCAAATCTTCTTTGTCTTTCAGATGTTGATAGCCTTTACCATGGTTGCATATTCCATGATCTCTTCTTTCCTTTCGTCACACATCTCATTCCCAGGAGATTCCAAATAGAGTTCCTCAATTGTTTCCAACCACCTCATACTTCATATGAAGACATATTATGTTGATTTCATCTAGTGAATGTATGACTCATGCATTCTTGCATTTCTTCGAGGGATGAGATCATTCCTTTTGATCATGCTTTCAAGATAGAGCATTGATCCATGTTACCTGCAACCATATGACATGAATTCTACAATATCAAATTAAGCATAAATACCTATTTTTATTTATTTATTTATTTATTTCTTTGGGTCATCCAGAATTCCTGCAACAACTTCCTTGATTGAAAGAGCTTCAATCCCTTGATCTACTTCACTTTTATGTCATCATACCATCATCCCATGAATTCCACAAGTTTGGAATTCTTGATGAAACACTTTCTTCCTTTTTTGATTAGTGAACCTTTTAATGAAGATTTTTTTAGAAAATATTGAGGATCTAAAGTATCCCCATCAACAAATGTTTCCTTTTTTTCAGATGTATTATGAACCTTGCACTAGATGACCTTTCTACTTATGTTTCCAATGATATTACCAGGAGCTATATCTTTGACTTCCATAGATTCTAACCATCTTTTATGCTTCTCTAAGATGTTGTCTCAGGCTTCTTTCAATGCTTGTATGATGCCTTGATGCATCCCATTTAGTGAATTATGATAGACATATCTTACAATAGAAGACTTAGGAATTTGAAAAGAACTTAGGTGAGGAAGAATATCTCAGTTGGCTTACCATGATGTTTCCTTCTCTCTCGGCTTCATCAACTTGTCCTTTTAGGGTAAAAAATTATTCCTTTGTAATATTTGGGGTTCTTATCTTCAGCTTCTTGTATATACTTCTTAAGTTCTCTATTTTATTCTTTGAGTTTTTGTATTTCTTCAAGGGTAACTACAAGATCTCCTTTGAGGTCTTCTTCATTTTTTACTTGTGAGTCTTGTCTTCTTCATCTTCTAGATTTTCCTTTCTATTGGTGTTTTCAATTTTTTTTATAGCTGTTTTCTCTTGTTCTTGATTATATTTTTTTTCTTGTTCTACATGATCTAGTACAAAGCCATATTCTTCATGAAGTTTTTGTAGCTTTTCCCAAATTCCTCTGGCTAAGGAACATTGATCCACCTTGTTTTTTTATTGAATCTAACAGGCCACTCAAAATTGCTTCTATTACTTTTGTATTGTATTCTTTTAACTCATTTGTAGTTGTGTCTTAGTAACAATTGATTCCCATACTTCATAGCCAAGAGCGATAAAAAAAACTCCATTTTGTTGCTTCATGGCACATAGTTTGTTCCATAAAATGAGGGGGATTTTCCAACTTCATTTACATTTGATTTCATGATTGAGGAGATATCTTCAGAAGGTTTTGAGGCTTTCTTCCTTGAATTTTCCATTTTTTTCTTAGGATCTACCTTCTAGTTGTAATGGGAGAGAATAATGAGAGAGATCCAACACTAAACTTACAAAAGGTTACCAACTGATACTCATAAGCCTTTTTATGAATGAGACCTCTATTTTCTTCATTTTCCATTATTTTCCTCCTCACATGCAACTTGTGACCTTTCACCTCCTTTTTATCCTAATTTCCATTATTTTCATAAATAAATGTGCCAAAAATGTCATTTTGACTTTCCAAAGCCTTAATCATTGCCTTTGCCAATTTCCTTAGCCATAAACAACCAAATGAACACCCCCTAGAACATCTTTCCCAACATTCAACTTGGAATAAGTGTCCCATCAACCGTGGTTATCGTTTTTAACTTTTATTACATGGAATTTTCACCAGGGCTGTTACACCTGGTGTGTATTGAACTCGTGACCTACGCTCTGATACCACTTGTTGGGAATCATGATCGTCGTTAGACCAAAACCTGCAGGTGTTAGCCAATGATAACATCGACAGAGATAAGGATCCACGAGAGGCAGTTAGTCTATGTCACGAAACACATGGGGAGCATTGGTTTATTCAATGCCCAACAAAGGACCACCGAAAATCTTTATCGAAATAGAAATAACAAATAAAAACCCAAAATGACAATCCACGTCTTTCTCCTCTTCAATTTTCCTTAGGTCCAAACTTCCTGTTTTGACTACCTTGCTCAGTTGGATGGATCAAATAAAGGAGTCTTTATGCCTATTTAGACTAATTCACACCTATTTTGAACTGAAACATATTTTAGAGGAGATTCGACCTGTGAGTTTTATTGGAGCCAACATGTGAATACAATTTTTTGAATTGTTTTAGGGGTATATTAGGGTAGGTTATGTAGGAAATTGACCTCTCTATCATTTATGTGGAAACCAAATAATTCTTTTGTTAAGAGTGAAGCATCTACACTTTGTTTCATTTAGGTTATTGGTACTATTTCTGTTGAACAATCTTTGAATTTTCTTAACTTGTAAGGGTTATAATCACTGATGAATAAAAGACCCAATATCATGAAAATATGAAGCTCCCAACTATTTAAGGCTACAAATAACTAATGTTAATTCAAGGAGATCAAACTCATGTCAGATAGGGTAGTGTGCAAACTATTTTTGCAGACAATGATGATCAATAAAGTGCATGGTCTGGAGAAACTATTCCAAACCACTACTTGGTATTGAAAACAAACATATCTCAACAAGGTTTTTCATTGTCTTTAACTGCAAAGCTAATCCGAGCTGAATTGGAGTTTGATGCTCAATCAAATATTTAAACTATATGGTCACAATGTAGTATTTATTTATATCTCTATCCAAGTCTGTAACCAAATTTTATTTAATTATGTTTTCTCAGTATTTGGTGTGCCATATAAGCCACTGATGTTTAACAACACATCAATGCTCCATAATTTCACATCAAACCACTGCCATTTACTTCTGATTACACAACCATGGAATAATTTACCCTCATTTTCTTGTTTATTCTTGGAAATACCAACTTTTTCACAGTTACTTGACTTGGTTAACCATGCGTAATGTTGGCTCTAAGTGGAAACCTCATTGAAGGTAATATTAAGAAGCCAAATCAAATTGGACCATCAATGAAAACAATGATTACTTCTCAACAACAAAAAGGATACTTCGATATATCTGAGGTATTATTTTGTTTGGGATACATTATAGTTCATTAGGGACTCCTTTGTTGGTTGGTTTCATTAATTTATATCAAGATGGAGACCCTAATGATCAAAATTATATTGCAGGTTATGTTTTCATTGGTTCAAAAATCATCACTTTGGCTTATTAAAAGCAACAAGATTTTTCTCTTTCTTCAGCATAAGTATAGTATCGAGAAATGGTTAATGCAAGTCAATATGTCTTGTGGTTTCAAGATATCCTTTTAGAGTATGGATTTAAACAACAACATCTGACCACCCTCAAGTGCAAAAATCAGAGTTCCATCAAGATCACTGAAGATCAAGTTCAATATTAGCATAACAAACATAATGAGATAGATATGTACTTCATTAGAAAGCTCATTCATGTTTGGGTTATTGAAGTGATCCTTTTCCCTACACATAATCAAGTTCTAAACATTTTTACAAAGTCTCTTGCAGAAGCGAAGTTTCCTAAACTTTGGTCTTTGTTAGGTGTTCAAGAAGTTGTCATTAAGGGGGATATGTTCTAATGCCTCCTTATTCTATTATGTCACCTTCGTAAATCCTTCAGTCCCATCCCAATTTGTTCTTAAGTGGGGATGTTAGGATATTTAGACACTAAAGAGTTAGTTAAGTTCAACTTGGTTTATTAGGTAAAAGTACTTTATTATGCATTTTTCTTTGTAATCTGACATTCGTGATATTTTTTAGAAATAGAATGATCTGATGGCTTATATTTTCCTCGATACTTATGACTATCAATCCATTGCTTAACAATCGATTGGACCATGATCTCTATTTAAAGAGGATGGAGATTCATTGAAGATTACCGATTGTGAGAATTTTCTTATGTATTTTTTTCTCTTTCACATTAATAAAATTGCCTCAAGTGGCCACATTGGCTGGGGCCATTGATTGTTTCTCTCTTAAAGAGTTTTAACCACATAAAAATATTAGCGTTGTGATTTATGGTTTGGTTGTGTGAGTGATTATTGAAGGTGTTTTTCCTATATGAAATACCTTGTATACTCGAACATTCTTCAACTCCTGACAGATATTGAAGCTTTAAGAACATTGCTTATAGAGGGCATTTATGAAGATGTTAATGTCTTGATCATTTACATGAAAAAAGATCCCTTTGAGGGTGCATTCTTGAAGAAGCTTCTAAATAAAATGCACGACATATGAAACTCAATGTGATTACTACGCTGTTTCCAAATTGGTACCTTGGGATGTTGCATGATACTCTCATTGTTATACCAAAATGTCCAGAGAGTCAAACTCTAATTTGGAAACCAAATTTTGAAAGGATCTATTTAATCCAAATAACTTCTTGAATTCCATGAATTGAGGATTGATACTTTTCTTTTGATAAAGAATGAGAAATAGAATTTATTTTATTCCAAGTTCAAGTAACAAGTTTAGAACCAAGGTTGAAAGCATATTATGCTATATAATTTCATTCATCATGCTATCTATCCCAAATATATAACGTAAAACCAAGCAAAATAATAGATCCCCTTGAATTGTATTGCATACCAAACTAAATGGAACCCTATATATAACAAAAGTATCTTCTTCGCTACTTCCTAATGGATTTCATGGGGTTATTGAATTTAGCATGCAATAATACTTACAAAGTGATGTTCATTTTGCGTAAGGTTCAAGTGGCATAAAAATTCCAAACTGGAAGGGAGATTGGGGTTGTTTTACAATTATCCATGTTAAAGAAGTGAAGAAGGTCATATGAATATGTGGGACAAAGATATAGCTTAAGCTTGTAGAACCTAGAGGCCAAGAAAATAATGAAATTGACCTAACCCTATCATACTAATTTTTTTTAAGGCTAGAGTACACATGGTTTAGGTGTTTAATGTTAGTACTAGAGAGTATAAGGTCCCATTTTTTGGGATTAACTATGTATTCAATGTAATTCATCTATCACCTAATATATCCCATGAGACCCATTAATGACGATAAATTTCTCATGAGTTTGAATAGTCCACTTACACTCATCATGTTAGGGGATGCTCAGAGGGGTGAAATAGTGAGATTAAAATTGGTGGGAGTATAAGGTCATCAACATAAAGTAAAATAATGAGAATATGGTCAAATAATCTCTTGGTATAGATATTATGGTCAATGAAATCTATAAAAGGTAGTATTTAAGAGGAATAGATCCCTTTTTCATACTAAGCTCGAGGAGTTTGTTTGAGGCCATAGAGAGATTCCAAACAAGGTTGGAGTCACTTTGAAAAAACTTAGGAGGTTGTTCCATTTAAATTTATTCTTGCAAATCCTCTTCATTGATATGATGCTTCTAGGGAAAAAACTTGGTAGATGGAATTCATTTTAGCAATGGGGGAAAAAGTTTCTTTTTAGTCATTGCCTTCTACCTGGGTCTTCTGTCTACAGACACTACCCTTTTTGGCATACCTAGTCCTCCAATCTTATTTACGTTTGGAAAGGGTTTCAACATATCAAATAAGGGACTAGATGCTAAGTATATTTTACCATCAAGAAACATAATTACTTGTTCATGGATACATCAAGAATATTTGGAACTTGAGCTAATAGAAAAAAGAGAATTGTTGGAACTTGGATGTGTTTAGCGTTGACAAGAGGGATCACCAATTAAATCATTGGTTTCTTCCTATGTTTAAATAAATCATCAAGGAAGCTATGGATTTGGTGAAACTTTAGGATCAATAGAATGATTTGGAGGATTGGGTTGAGGAGGTGGAGCACTATCTTCATCCTCACTTTCATCATATGAAGAAGAAGAATGATAAAAAATAGAAGTAGAAGGATTTGATCAACAAAGACATTATAAGAGTAAAAGGAGATGACACATGCAAGAAAAATGGATTGTAAGATAAATATGGTATATAGGTTGAGTTAGGATACATGGTGAGATACCAAATTCAAAATTAACATGCCTGATGTTCGATTTTGGTAGCTTTCAACACAATTTTTGCTAAAAACTGTTTTTTGGCACATGGTGGTTTTGCCCATGTTTGTGTAGTTTTGGTTAAGGAATTACAGTTGTATTCTAATTCAGGGTAAATAAATTGACAGTTCATGGATTTTGTAGAATATATATTGTATTGTAATGCTGTATGTTCCAATAGAAAATAGAATTGTTAGAACTTGGATGTGTTTAGTGTTGATCCGAGTGATCGTCGATTAAATCATTGGTTTCTTCCTATGTTGCAAGAACTTATCAAGGAAGATATGGAGATGGTGCAAGTTTATGATCATTAAACTCATTTGGAGGATGACTTTGAGTAGGTGGAACACTATTTTCATCCTCAGTATCATTATATGATGCAGAAGAATGATCCATAATAGAAGCAAAAGGATTTGAAGAACAAAGAAACTATAGGAGTAAAAGGAGATGACACATGCAAGAAAGATGGCTTGTAAGCTAAATATGGCATAGAGGTTGAGTTAGAATACATGGTTAGATACAAAATTAAAATTTAACATCCCTTGCATTCTGTTTTGGCATCTCTTAGCACACAATTTTCTCTACAAACTGTTTTGTGGCACATGGTGGTTTTACCCATGGTTTTTTAGTTTTGGTTAAGTAATTAAGGTTATATTCTAATCCAAGGTAAATGGATTGGAGGTTCATGGATGTTGCAAGATATATATTATATTTTAATAACCAACAACCTCTCTCTTGCCTTCAGGCTGAAAGGGAGGCTAACTTTCTTCTATAGACGATACCCTATGCCCAATTTTTTCTTTGAAAAAAAATTACATTAAAATAAATTTTTGGATGAAAACAATATAATATAAAAAATACCAAATACTTTTAAAAAGACAATATGATGATGATAATGATGATTAACATCCACTATCACCCATGTGGTCTATCAGACCTTAATAAAGTAAGGGATTAATTGAGACTCTTTAATATTTTATGTCTATGATGAAAATGAAGGGAAATAAGTGTTATCATATCACTATAATTTTTTTGACTTAACAAGTCAAGATGGTTGGTAGTGTGGAAAATGTTTTGGAAATGAGAATGAATGTGAGTGAGAGTTAGGAAATCCAAGAGAAAGTGCTTTTCATCTTCAATCCTCTTAGTGTTTTATAGATAAATTCTTTTTGTGGACATAAGCAATCTCCCTAGACCTAGTGGCTTAATCTAGAAACAACCAAGACAAAATTGCAATGCTTTCTTTAGATATTTTTGAAATATGGAAGGAATACCTACTTGGAATCCTATGTAAGTGTTCTCATTCCCTTGGGTTGTTAGCTTCAACTCCAACTCTAATTTCTATAAGTGGAACATGAAAATCATCCAAAACAAGAAAGAGAACCAAAACATACAAATAAAATATACAAATAAATCCAAACAAGAAGCCAAGGATTCATGTTCTACATATAAATAAATAAGACATAAGTATAGGAGAAACAATGCACTTTTGTATTAATAAAAGAAGGAAAATATTACAACCTTTGTAGTCCTTGGCCTTGTGAATCTCTCCCAGCTATCTTGTCCTTCCTTTTCCACAATAGTAAGCCTTAACTCACACTTGTAGTCCTTGGCCTTGTGAATCTCTCCCAGCTATCTTGTCCTTCCTTTTCCACAATAGTAAGCCTTAACTCACACCTCAAGCACATGTATGGATCATGGACCTATAGACATAAATGCAAAACATAAGGGAATAATTTAGAGTCTCCAAAAGCCAACTCAAACTCTATGTGAGACAGTGAATTTATAAGGTAAATGAGGTGGTTTTGGATTTACCATTCTAAAAGGGGAAGGTAAGTTCTAGGAGATAGGAGATAAGACCTCAATATTAGGATTTCAAGATTTGATCCAACATTAAATAATTAAAACCACTTCCGAAGCTTCTACAGAGAGAAACTTCAAAAATGACTTTTTATTTTTACTCATATCCAACTATCATCGCACCTTTTGGGAAATCAACTTGCATTGGCCAGGGTAGTTTCCATGTGTGAAAATTGCGTCAATGAAGTTTTTCCTAAAGGTAAGTGTGATGACCTATAAATTTAGGGTTTTTAACCAATGTAATATAGGATTCTTGTAACTTATGTAAAGGGAATGCTTTTGGCTTTGTAGGGGATGTATAGGTTTTAATCTTGAACAAAAATTACTTGCAAAAACATTCTTCAAACTGAAAAATAAACAATGGCGAGAACAAAAAACAAATATACTTAGAGATTTTCCCCTGGATCACAAAACCTGGACTACCATATTGAATTTTCATTATATTCCTTTCAATGTTAAAATACATATATATAAATGTTGAAGCATTCATAAACCCCAACCCATTATCCCTGGATTAGAACATAACTGTAGTTCCCTTGACCAAATATAGAAAACACCATGGGTAGAAAACCATCTTTCCCAAAACCATGTGCAAAACCCATGCAAAAAATCATGTGTAGGTCCGCCCACCATATTTGGGTCCACCCCCATCTTTGGGTCTGCCCAACTATTATTAGGTTTGCATATTTTTTTCCCCTGGGCCGCTACCCTGGACCCTGTGCAGGGAGGCTACTGCCCCCTTGCAAACCCTTTGATAGGGTGGGCTACGCCCCCTACCTCCCTTCTTTTCCTGGTGTAATGTACAACGTCTGGATCTAGTTGTTGAAATAATATAACACATACCTAATAGGATGATTGCAAAGTGTCATTGTATGATGATAGATTAGGGTTCAGGGCCATTTATTTGGGTGCAACAAAATGAATTGTAACATATTGGTCCCTAAAGTACAAAGTCAGAAGATGTGGTTGAGGACTGAAGTGATTTACCATGTGAAAATTTTTGGATTAAGAATCGACTGGTTGAGATCATCAATTGATTGTTACAATACATTATCATCATGATATCACTGCTAAGGTAGGCATACCCATACTCAGTGTTGAGAAATCTAGGGGAAGTTTAATCAGGTGATTTCTCTTACTTTGTTAACTTCTTATGATGTATTTTTATTCAACTTTATTATCTTATTATTTCACTTGATTATTATTATGTTCTTATCATCAAACAACTACCAAACTATGAAATACAATGAGACAAGAGGACACAAGATGTAGGCTATAATCCAAGGCCAAAACCTCTCCTCTTGATAGGAAAACCCACAAGAATTCTTCTCTTCTTATAGAATGTTCAAATGAAAAATTATAAGACCTAAGACCCTTGTCAAATACCCATCCAAGACTAACCCAAATTCCTTATTGATGAGCAACCTTGACGTAGCAGCTTCCAACAACTTTTACCTCCCCAACAACTTCTTCTGCAACTTTGACCTGCCCCACAACTTCTTCAATTTCAAAATATTAGCTTCTTGAATGTAATTTTCAGCTATTGCATAAACCCTAGCTCTTGCACATGTGGAAAAGATGGTGTTTTATTCCTTATTTCTCCTTTGCTTGAATTGGTTCTTCCTTCTTTGGAAATCGACTTGAAAAGTAGAATTTTTGATGCTCTAACTTGGCTCCTTTATGCAATTCGGTCTTGCTATAGTGATGCAACCCTAATCTTTGCATGTGTGAGGAGATGATAGCCCAAAATAACTTTCAAATACTTCATTCCTTTCCTTATTCTAGTCCTCCTCTTTGCTCTTTTAGGTCTCCTCTTTATTGCTTAATCGAATTTATTGTTGCTTGTGTTATTGATCTTTAAATGAGGTGGATGTCTCTTATATATAAGCTTCTTAGGTGGTCAAATTGCTATCAATGAGGCCAACCTGATCCTTCTTGTAGGTCAACTTGTTTGACAAGGTATTGGAGGGGCTTTATAACACTTTTGACTTTACACAAAATTTCTTTACAAGATACAACATGCCCAAAGGGGTCTTACATGTATGACACTAATTCTATTGACTTCATAACTCTATGAAAAACATAGAAGCACTCAATGGGTGCTTGACCTATAAATAAGTCTATCTTGAGCATGAAACCCATGCATCAAGAATGACAAGAACAAATTTATTTTCTCTTTAATATAAAATATATAAAATCATGATTACAATATACTTTATGAAGACTCAACCTAGTTACACATTTCAACACTCCCTCTTAACTAGGGAGGTATTCATAATCCATACAAGGTACTTGGACATTCTCATACTAAATAATTATCATAAGGAGAGTCGAGTTGGTAATCCATATCATAAGCTATCTTCTCATCTTATATTAGTGCATATCAAACATATTAACCAACACTGTCACATAGCAAGGCCTTCACTAGGAACTCTATCTCTCCACAAGACCATAGTACAATGTTAGCAAGCACTGACTAATAAACACCTTTCATCATTGTCTCTCATGACACATACCCCATCTAGATGTTCACAAGGTATGTCATTTTAGGACCATTCCTGTCTTGGAATAACACATCATCAAGGAATTTCCTCTTAGACTACTCTTACCTATTGGATTCCCTACCACATCCTCAAAGAGTATTATAATCAATCTCAAATGCTTACCCAATCCTCCATTATTTCTTCATAACATGAAGACAAGAATGATGTGTCCATCTCTCCCTCTCAACTAGGGAGAATTTACACTTTCCTATAAAAGGAATATTCCCAAGCTCCCTTTTAACAAGGGACTTACCCATGCTCCCTCTCAATTAGGGAATTGTTTCCAACAACAACTATCTACTATTTGGTGGATATCATGGTACTATCAACTGCTTGTAGGGCTCCTTTTTCTGCATGATGTCATGAAATTCATCTTCTTCATTATGGAGCCTTCTTCATCATAACTTCTTTGTAGGGCTTCAACCATATTTCTTCATCAATTCCCTTCAAAGAACCGTAGGGTTGAACCAATAGTCATGTCATCCTTATCTTCGTCAGAAAGAGATATTCTTGTCCACATATAAATTTCCTTCATAAAACTACCTCTTCCAAGTCATGTTTTCTTTCAGGATATTCCATCAAATCTCATGAGTTAAGGTTGTAGGCGACTTTATACAACCTTCTTTTGGTAGCCCTATAACAACCCAACTAGATGCTTTCAAAAATTAAAATGAACATTAAATCAAAGTTACCTCTTTATGATAGACTTTCGTCATGAAAGCAACTTCTAACATCAACATCCTACACATGTATGATTCAATCTCAAAAATACAAATAACCAAGGTTCTCTTTTTCTAGCACACATATCAGGGTCTTCACATCTTTCTCCATGGAGATGTCATAGCTAATCCTAGATGTTGATCACTTATCTTATCCTATAGATAAATTTTTCATGAACTCTTCTTTCATCTCAGGATATTCGTTACAAGGTTCTTTCAACATAAGAACCATGATTATCAACCACATCATATGAGTTCATATTATGTTGGTTTCATATTATCAATATGTAGAATATTTCAAGGCACATTGTCTACATGCCTTCATGCATCATTCTAATGGATGAGATCCTTTTTCTTTGATCATTATCATGATATAGAGCATTCAACCATGATATTTATAACTATATGGTGACATGACTTTATCTATCAAGTATATACATACCTTTTTCTTCTTTGGCCATCTAGACTTCCTTCTAGTAGCTTATTTTCCTTGCTTGAAGATGAAAGTACTTCAACCATATTGACATGCGGCACATCTTTGTCATCATACCTTACCAATGGATTCCACACAAGGCATAATGTGGACTATCTACGAGGCACTTGCTTCTTCTCAGTAGAGATGAACCTTTTCATAAGGATTCTAGTGGAGGATCTTGACGATCCTCATTCTGCAAATGTTCCTTTGTAATAATGATGATGTATGATGATATCTTTATCTTAAATATTTTCTATATGACCTTATCCAATAATGGATATATATTGCTATTTCAATTATTCTTATATGCTACCAATGAATATGTCATGAACTACTTCCTTTCAATCATGATGACTGCTTTAACCATATATACTTCTACCTTGATTGACCTTCTATGCCACTATGATGACTTCATCTATATCTTTGCTACAATGCATCCTATCATACTTTTGATTCTTCCTTTTATTCACTTGAAAAATAGTCTAGGTGAGTGAGAGACCTTCTAATAGTGGAGGTCTATGACATATTCTTTCTTTGACTTCTTATTTTTAGGTTCTTCTACTTCTTCGGTGATATGGGCTTCATTTCTTTCCTTTCTCTTCTTGTTGTCTTTCTTGAGTTTAGGACAATTCCTTTTTAAATTCCCATATTCATTACATTCATAGCAGGATATTCGACATGTCAATATTCTTCTTTTTCCGAGGATCAAACTTTCCAATTTTCCCTTTCTTTCTAGCTATAGTTGCATATGTTTGAGATTGTTCACCTGACCCAACACCGCTCTTTGCCTTCAACCTAGTTTCTTCAATATTACATAATGATCAAAGTTTACTAAATGGAGTGGCTTCCTTCTTTCCATAGATTCTTGATACAAATTTTCCCATTTATCAGGTAGTGCACTGAGCACAATGATGGTCATTCTTTATCATACATTTTTTATCCTAGTTCTTGTAGTTGATCTCTTATTTAAGATACCATCATAAGGTATGATGCTAACCATTCTTCCTTAGATACCTTCATCGTGTATAATTCGGTTCCTAATGATATAAATTCTCATGCAGTGCTTATGGAAAACAATTCTACCAACTTTTCATAGATATATTTTGATTTCTCCAACTTTGCTACCTAAGGGATGAGGGAATCCTTAATTGATTCTATGAGGATTCTTTGAACCCTTACTTCACCTTTCATATATCTTGATAGTGCTTGAGATTTCCCTTGAGATGGTTTGGAGATTGAACCCTTAACATATTCAATAACTTTATTTTCTATGAGGATCAAATCTATCCTCTTTTTCCATGCAAGGAAATTTGATGACCCAACTAGTTTGTTTCTTTCCTTGCAGAATGAAGTCATCTTGATAGTATATAAATATAAAGATACTTAGTTTTCAAGTGAAGATGCTCCTAGATGATGATATATTCAACATGATTCCTTGATGATGTTGATTATTTTTCGATGATTATTTCTAGAATGTGTGAGCTTCCCAAGAATGCTTCAAGTGTAGAGTCCTTCTTTGGATGAGGCGGGGTCTTTGAGGTATTCTTATTATTCAAATGTTGTTGCTTCTAGATGGTATGATCCTTGTGATGAGATGGGTAGTACTATTTGGTGTTCCTTCTTGTGCTCGACCCTTATGAATATTTTTTCAATTAATCATCTTGAAGCTACCTCTTCTTGTCTTTTCACCTTGGTGTTGATACCATGTTGAAAAATATAGTGGCAGTTTAATTAGGTGATTTCTCTTATTTTTATAACTTTTGCTGATGTATTTTTATTCAACTTTATTATATTCTTCTTTCACTTGATTATTATGATGTTCTTATCATCAAACAACTACTAAACCATGAAATACAATGAGACACGAGGACACAAGATATAGGCTATAAGTCAGGGCCAAAACCCCTCCTCTTGAGAGGAAAACCCATAAGAATTCATCTATTCTTATAGAATATTCAGATGATGAATTCCAAGACCCTTGCCAAAGACCCCTCCAAGTCCAAGCTATGTTTCCTTCTTGATGAGCAACCTTAGCCTAGCAGCTTCCAACAACTTCGACCTACCTAGCAACTACTTCTGCAACTTTGAATTCCCCAAAAACTTCTTCAAATTAGATCTATCAGCTTCTTGAATGCAATTTCCAGCTACTGGAGAAACCCTATCTCTTTCACGTGTGGAAAAAAATGGTGATTTCTTCCTTCTTTCTCCTTCACTTGAATTGGTTCTTCCTTCTTTGGAACTCGGCTTGTAAAGTAGACTTTTTGGTGCCCTAACTTGGCTCCTTTCTACAATTTGGTCTTGCTGTAGTGAAGCAAACCTAATATTCACACGTGCAAGGAAATGATAGCCCAAAAACAAATTTTAAAGACTTCATTCATTTCCTTCTTCTAGTCTTCCTTCTCTTCACTCTTTTAGGTCTCCTCTTTCTTGCTTAAATGAACTTCTTGTTGCTTTATTTATTGATCCTTAAATGAGGTAGATGTCTCTTATATATATGATTCTTAGGAGGTTGAGTTGTTGTCCATGAGGCTGACTTAATCCTTCTTGTAGGCTGACTTGTTTGACAATGTCTTGGAGGGTCTTTATGACACTTTTGACTTTAAACAAAATTTATTTACAAGATACATGCCCAAAGGGGTCTTAGATGTATGACACTGACTCTTTTGACTTCATAACTCTATGACAAAACTAGAAGCACTCAATGGGTGCTTGACCTATAAATAAATTTATCTTGAGCATGAAACCCATGCATCAAGAATGACAATAATAAATTTATTTTCTCTTTAATATCAATATAGAAAATCATGATTACACTAGACATTATGAAGACTGAACCTAGTTACACATTTCAACGCTCAGTGTACAAGCCAATTTACATGTATAATGATCAATGTCACATCTATTGATTACATATAGTGGACCCATGCTTGGTTGACTTTCTGTATGACCATAACCATCATACTTTGTAAATATTGTATGAATTCTAAAATTACGACCCGGATAGATGAAACTAGATCCAGGGTCTTCTACCTCATCACTTGATATTATGAGTCTAACCATGTGAATAGATGTGTTGGATTCAAACATGGTAGAAACCATATGATTACCAAACAATTATGAAAGATGTTAACAGACATGAGAGGAACTGCCGATAATGATAATGGCCCTCAATGTACTAAGCGCAATCTATGAGGTGTGAATGTATGATCTGAAGTCGAACACCTCACAAAATATTTCGATCGAAGGCCAAAGATGAGAGCTAACACCGAAAGCGAGGAGACTTCCCATTGAGGTATGCAAGTTCCAAGGCACAAAAGGGAGTTTCTAAGTCAACTTCCTAGATAATGCGTTGATCTTGATAGGAAGAAACTCATTGTAGGAGGGTCTTCAAGTGTCCCCCATATGACATGAAATGGATATCAATATTTGAGATAGAATGTTATGATTCAAAGCTAGTTCAAGGGCGAAAAACATGAAAGAAGGCTTAAGGTATTGTAGTAGATGTCAACTAAGGGAGAATTTTCTCTTGATCATATCAACGACACTTATATGGAGTTGGAAACATTGACTCAAATACCCATCATGAAGGATTCCAATGAGGTGTAATCAGTAGAGAGGAAAGAAAATTCCCCAACCCAAAGCAGTCATGAAGGTGAAAGAGTGTCATGTTCAAGAGCGATCCACCACCATAAACATGTTTTTATGTATTATTTTCCCAATTTCCCCACCATTTTTGGCAAGTATCTATTTATTTTTGACAAGCTTGAGTGTTGGGCTGTGTTATTATTTCCACGACTAGCCCACGTAGTGAATCGGGGGGTTTGAGGGGGGCAAGTAGTCCCCCTCTACGGGGTTTGTGACAGTGCCCCGTGAATTTTTTTTTAGACCCTATATTAGGTTGGGCGGACCTACCTATGGTTTTGTGCATGATTTTCGCACATGGTTTTGGACGCGATG
>APFE030356317.1:444668-479131 GCA_000404065.3 Pinus taeda | reverse complement strand
CAATTAGAATGTTTCTTCACTCATTTAGTAAGTGTCAGAGAGGATCTAAAGATTATGAAAGGAAATATTTTTATGATGGATGTTTGCAAGATGAATCATCAACAATGGAAAATGATTATTAGAGCATTATCTAATAACCAATATGACATTATTGGGTAGGAATCAATAACCAATTTCTAATAGTCCAAAAAAGGAATAAAATCCAAATGCCCCATACCTACTTGCCTTTGAAATATTTAACCAAAATGTTGATAATTGCTTAGTAGATTAGGGCCTCAAACGATGTTATGTCATATTTTATATGCCAAAAAAATAGGGTTATTGCTGTCAAGATTTTAACTAGAATTATTTGTAGGAGAATTAAAGGAAGTCCTTACTAGATTGGTGATTGGTGGCCTTCAGTAGTTGATCTGTAAATTTTCGTGGACATTCCATCGGATAGTTCATCACAACATATGTGATAAATTATACTTAAAAGTGCGACATCTACACTATTAGGGGTTATTGCTCTTTAGATTTTTGGATCAATAGATTAATGTGTATTGTGTATGCATGTAAATTAAAATTTATGCAAAAAATAGACAAAAATGAAATAAAAACTCACAAATCACATTTGGCACAAGATATATCCTGGGAAACCCTTTTGGGAGAAAACCCAATTGGAAGGTGAGGCCACTTTTCTCTCTTTCTCTGAATAAAAAATGGTTGTGAGTACAAAGAAGTATGGCCTCTAGCCCATGGGCTATCACAATGTATATATCCTCTTTGTGTGCTCTCTCCATGCCCCTATCGGCTACTCTTCTCATCTACACTAAAAAAGAATGGAACCCCTTTTCCTCCTAGAGGCCCAGTTATAACACAACCCAATAGCCTACTAGTGGTTAGGTTTGACTCCTCCATCTCTTAATCGTACTTACAATATTGATTCTTCTAGAGTATTATTCATTATAATCACATGGCTAGCCTCTTTTCCATGAATTATGGGAACTGACATGGCATCTTATCAAATTGTAGTCGCCAAAACAGGAAGGTCAACTTTTGAGTGGCATAACTTTTACATACGGACTCTGATTGAGGTAATTCTTATGTTGTTAGAAAGGTATCTGTGTGTAGAATAAGGAAAGAAGGTTAACGCTTAAGCACGAAATTTTTACCCCTAAAAAATCTCATTTGATTCATCAAAATTCTCCTGGAAGGTTTCAAACCCCACTTTTCCAAATTGGGTCATGCTGGTAAAAATGGTCATATAAGTTTATTCCTCCACTTTTTCCACTCTAAAAACATCAAGATGGATGAAAACAATATAATGATCCAATATGAATCACGCCTCACCATTTTGGGAGGATTTTGGTCACCAAAATCTTCTATTGAAGGAGGCAAGTAAATTTGTCCTCCACCTTCTCTCAAGTGTACCATTTAGATTTGCTTGGAAGTTATCCTTTCAACCCAATTTTCCAAGGTCATGTTTCCTCTGTCTCATAGTTCTAAGCCTCTTCTACAAAATTTTATCTTTTGCCAACTTTGCCCGAGCATCTGGTTCCAAATCCTCTATATAATGTAGGACATATTCCTCTTCCTAATCTAGCATGGAAGGCTCATAGAGTTCTAGATTCTCCACATTCACAACTAAGTAAATGTGCATGTATAGGGGTAGACCGAGTCTGTAGGAATTATCTACCACCTTTTCCAATATCTCAAAAGGATCATATCATGAAGCCTTGATTTTATTACTAGGACCATGTAAGCTCTCCTTTTTCAATTGTAACCATACTTTATCTCCCAACTTGAATGACTTCTCTATTCTATGTTAATCATGCCTAAACTTATATTTTTCCTTTGACTTTTGTAGTGTCTCGGGTACCTATATATGGATATGTCTAATATTCTCAACAATCAATTTTTTCAGCACTCAAGGCATCCCCTATAAGATCATCCCTTACTCCTCCTTGCTACCCATACACAATATCCAAAGGTGAAGGTGGCAAATATCCAAAACAAGTTTGAAATGGAGACTTACCAGTAGAAGTGTGGACTAGTTTGTTATAAGAGTGTTGTATATATACCAAATTTCCATCTCAGGTCTTCAGATGCTTCTAATTGTAACCCTTCAAAAGCTGCACTAAATTTGTGTTGACTACTTCTCTCTACCCATATTTATGAGGATGGAATGTTGTAGACCTCTTCAACTTCATGTCCATCTTCTCCCACAATATATTCCAAAATGCATTGAGAAATCTCATGCCGCTATCTGAAATGATGCTCCTTGGTATCCCAAAGTGCACCTCGACCTATCCAAAGAAAAAATTTGCTACTTCTTTCTCGTTAATGGTCTTTTTAGAAGTTACCAAAACACACATATTGTTGAACATATCAACCACCACAAATAGTTAGTCATGTCCCTTCTTGCTTTTTGGTAAATATCCCACATAGTCCATGGAAATTATTTCCAAGGGATGATATATACTTTGTTTCCTATTACTATGCTTGCTAGTACAACAAAGCACGCTTCCTCTTATAAACCTAGTTACGTGTTCTTGCATCTTGTGCCAATACACATACCTATACAAATTGGCCATTGTCTTCCCTACACCAAAGTTCTGTTCAACCTTAGAGATGTGTGACTCTCTAATCAGCTGCAATCACTCACAATTAGGAACACATAGCTTACCCAAACTATAGAGTAACCTGTTCTGGAGATGTTAGTCGGCGATGTTATCGCCATTGTGCACATGAATCTGACTTTGCAACTACTGAAAAACCTCCTTGAATTCCTCATCCTTTGAATATGCCTCTCTATATGCATCATGGGTGAATGGTTCCATGTGCATTAGAGTTCCCTAAATTGTGATCTTTGATGTGGGTAGCCTTGAAGGCATGTCAACCAACTTGTTTGCACCACCCTTCTTATATTGTATCACCATATGAAATTGTTGTAGGAACCACGTCCACTTGTAATACCCGGTCTATTGTATCTTACTTTGGTCTTGCATGTACTGTAGTGGTTGGTGATCAATGTGGATTACTGTCTCATTTCCCATTAGATAGCACTTCCACTTATTCACAGCTTGCACTAGGGCATTAAACTCATTGTCATAGGTAGTGTATTTAGGAATTGCCCCTTGAAATACTTCAGAATGGTAGCACATAGACCTTCCTACCTGCATCAAGGCCACTCCCATAGGATACACACTTGCATTTTTCTCCACTTCGAAGGGCTACTACAAGTTTGGTAATGCCAAAACTGGTGCTTCATTGATCTTCTTCTTTAACTCCTCAAAGGCATGTGGTTGACCCTTTCCCCACTAGAAACTTTCAACTTCTTGTTATGGCGTGAAGTAGTGCTACTACCACTAAAAACGAGGCTATGAATTTCCTCGGGTGTTGTGCTACATCAGCAAAACTCCTAATATTAAAAACATTAGTAGGCACCAATCATTTCATGATGGCATCCATCTTGGCATGATCTATCTTCAACTCCCCTCCACCTATCACCTACTCCAAATACATCAACAACTATTTTACAAACTCACACTTCTTGAGATTTGATAACAACTGGTGCTTTCTTAAAGTCTTCAACACCTTTGTCAAATTTGATATGTTCTCCTCCTAGGTAGCACTATATACTAATATATCATCCAAATAGACAATCAAAAATGAATCTATAAAAGGGTGCAAGATATCATTCAATAATCTCGTAAATGTAGTTGGTGCACTACATAGGCCAAATGGCATGACTAACCACTCATGCAAACCTTGTTTGGTTTTTAAGGTGGTCTTATAGGTATCTTCTTCTCTGACTCAAACCTAGTGATATCTAGACATTAAGTGAAGCTTGGTGAAATATTTTGTTTGTTGCAACTGATCCATTAGATCATGTATTATGGGAAGGGGATACTTGTTCTTAACCATGATTTTTTTCAGTTCCCTATAATCAATACACATCTGCTAAGTCCCATCCTTCTTTACCATGATGATTATGGGTGACTGACATGGAAATGTACTAAATCAAATTACACCTTGTTCCAGTAGATGTTGCAATTGTTTCTTCACCTCACTTGCTTCTATAACAAACTACTTGTACAACCAAATTTTTAGCAATGGGGGGTTTTGCAATAGTTGGATCTCATGCTTCACTTCCCTCTTGGGTGGTAATCCTCTAGGCTCCCGGAACACATCTATATGCCTATAGAAACTCTTCCAGTTGTTTATGTTTCTTAGGACACCCTTCGAGCGATACCTTGCCTCTTACCAAATATTCTACAAACAGACTCTCTTAAAAATAGTAAACACACACTTCTTGTTGGGACTAATCAATTTCTTGGCTTAGTTGGCACTTACCAACAAAATTTTAGACTTTCTTTTTGCACATTGATGGTGAATGATTTTCCATACTTGATGAGTCAATATTGGTTGGCTCTTTGCATGAATATTACATCTCACATATACATGTAGAAACTTCCAAACACCACCCCACATACACCAAGGGGAACTACATCTAGTTCTACTTCATCAATAAAATAAACATTGATAGAAAACCTAATCTTGTATTGTTTTGTTATTTTCAACTTTGCATCCTTATTTACCCATATTAATGGATATGGGCTTGGATGATCATGAACTTATGATACCAATATCTTGACCATCTCTGTTGCAATGAGATTTTCCTACGATCCAAAGTCAAATAAAGCATCAATCTTTGTCTTCTTCACTTGTATATTTATGTGGAAGGGTTTGGCCATTTCTTTCTCTTACTACTAGTGAAGGCTACTCAGATTCACCTCCTTCTCCATTGGTGTACAAACTATCTTCTCATCCACATCTAAGCTACTTTTAACTTAGTTTCTCAAATCCATGGCCATGAGATTATTCTTCCTATTGTATTTATTTTTGTTCTTTAGGTTAAGTTTTGCATGCAACTTCCAACGCTTCTCCTTTGTATGGCTGCCAATGATACAAATGTTTAACGAATATTTTCACTGGTGTGTTGTGACTATTGTATTTTCATCATTCGATCCCCCTTTCCTCTTTTTCTTCCCCTCCTTAAAAGTATCGTGTTGCTCCTTCTACTTCAATCCACTTGATTTCCCTTTCTTCAAGCCTATGTTCTCCAAGTATTGTGCTTGTACACAAGCCTCGTTCATCGATATGGGACTGAATAACATCACTTTATTTCACATATGTCTATGTATACTTCACAAATAATTGAGGAGTCCATGTGGTTCTTTGGGGAGACACCCAAAAAATTGATCATCTTTCTAAATTATGTGGTTTACTTCCTTACTTCTTCTTGATGTAGTGCCACTGGATCCATTAGTCCTCTACATATTTGATAGGATAAAATTGTGATTTATGATGGTTTTAAAGTCCTTCAACTTAGTCACTATAGTATTTCCCTCTAACCTCAAGGTCTCTGTGTGGCTTTCCCACCAGTTCAGGGCATGGCTCTCTAATTTCAACCATGCAAATGAAATATTTTGTTCTTCCTTTGTATGACGTACAGTGAAATATACTTCTAATTGTTGCAACTAGTGATTTAACTTTAGATCATCAATATCACCTTGGTATGACTTGATATCAACCTTTGCCTCCCTTTTGAATAGGGGCTATGAGTGGTTCACAACACTTGAAATAGGTTGATCTCTTTCGATTTCATTCTTCATTTGCTTCTCTATTTCTTCTTGATATGCTGATCTCCCCTTTAATTTATCCTCTACATTAGAACCCCTATACTCCCTAAATAACCCAAGATTATTACTCACAATTAACATGAGGAGATTCACATTACGACTTATATGTACAACTTGTGCTTCCAGCAACAAAAACCTCTCCTCTAAAGGATCAAGAAGGTTATTCACATATTCGTCAACCATGACTAGGGTTTTATGAATTTTGGCTTCGTTGATCTAGATCCCCTACAAATATCCACAATATACCCAAAGAAACCTACTCTTATACCAGTATGATTCATAAACTAGCATGGATATCCCATTGGATAGTTCATCGCAACATATATGATAAATTGTACTTAAATTTTTGAAATCTACACTATTAGGGTTTATTTCTCTCTATATTTTTGGATTTATAGATTATTATTTGTTGTGTATGCATGAAAATTAAAATATATGAAAAAAAAGAGAGACAAAATAAAAACTTACGAACCACATTTGACATAAGATATATCTTAAGAAACCCTTTCAAGAGAAAACCCACCTGAAGGGAGGTCACCATACTCTCTTTCTCCAAATAGAAAATGGTTGTGAGTATTGGCATGTGGCATATGGACTACTACAATGCACAAACCTCTTTGTGTGCTCTCTCCCTATCCCTCTTGGATACTTTACTCGTCTATGGAACAAGACACACTTGAAAATAATGGAACCCCTTTTCCTCCTAGTGGACTAGTTATAACACAACCTATAGCGTACTAGTGGCTAGGTTTGACTCCTTCATCTCTTAACTAGAGTTATAATATTGATACTTATTGAGTAATTTCCATCATAATCACATGGGTATCCCCTTTTCCATGAGTTATGGGGGCTGACATGGCATCCTCTCAAATTATGGTGGCCAAAACAGGAAGGTCAACTTCCAAGTAGCATAACTTTTAAATACAGACTCTGATTAAGGCAGTTTTTGCTCCATTGAAAATATCTGTGTGAAGAATAAGAGAAGCAGGGTTGCACTAAAGAGGAAAAGTTTTACCCCCAAAAAACATCATAGGTACCTAAAAATGCTCCCATAATGTTTCAAACCCTAATTTGCCAAATTGGGTCCTACTACTGAAAATGGTCATGTGAGCTTATTCCTCCACTTTTCCCACTCTAAAAGCATTGAGATGGATGAAAAACACTATAATGCTACAATCCAAATGAATATTCTAGCAACAAAGTTGTATTCCTAGAGGTATCAGCTTTAATAAATCAATTCAAGGTTTGTACAAACTTAAGAGATTCATGCACTGTATATGCAAGTCACATTCCTTCTTACTTCTCAATGTGCACTAATCTATGAAAGAAAATATCCTTTTGTTCAATTGAATGGAGTAATTATGCGAATAAACAATCCCTTATCTTGTTTACTCTTGTAGGAAATGAAGTTGCAAAACATAAAGTTGCAGAAAGTAAAGATTATACTACTTTGGAGGGAAATGAGCTAAATTGTACATGCAAGGAAATCAAAATCTATTCCACTTTTGTAGTAAATTAAATATAACCAAAAATAAAGTAGTGACACAAAAATATACAATGTTATGAACAAGAATATAATCATGGAGAGATGAATGTATCGTTATTAACCTCCCCTCATTCACCACATCATGTCAACAATGGCGGTTTAAGGTGTTATTCAGATGAAAAATATGAAACCATAAGAAAGAATTCCAAAGTTAAGCTATCAAATGTATTTCTATATGAAACTATGTAATTCTATAAGAAAAGCCTTATAGTCCTACAAGAATTTCTAGGGTTAAAATAAATGTGACAACATATGGAAAGGAAGTTGATAACCAATATGACACCATTGGGAAGGCATCAACGACCAACTTCTAATAGTCCAAAAAAGAAAGAATAAAATCCAAATGCCCCCATTTATACTCACCTTTGAAATATTTACCCAAAGTGTATATAATTTCTTGGTTGATTCTAGGACCTCAAACAATGTTATGCCATATTTTGTATACCAAAAAATTAGGGTTAGTCTTTTCAAAAGTTTAACTATAATTATTCATATAGATCAAACTAAAGGAAAGGTTGTCAAAGAATTAAAATAACTCCTTACTATATTAGTCATTAGTGGTCCTCATTACTCCAACAATAATGTAGTATTCCTAGAGGTCTTGGCTTTAATATGTCAATCTAAGGTCTATACAAACTTAAGAGATATCATGCATTGTATATGTAAGTCATATTCCTTCTTACCTCTAAATGCACACTAATATATGAAAGTAAAAATCCTTTTGATCAAGTGAATGGAGTAATTATGGAGATAAATAGTCACTCATCTAGTTTATTCTTATAGGAAATGAAGTCGCAAAAAATAAAGTTGTGGGAAATTAAATTTTAGAAAGTAAAGATTATATTAATTTGCAGGAAAAGGAACTAACTTGTACATGCAAGCAAATAAAAATTGATTCTAATTTTGTAGAAAATTATTTCTAATCAAAACATAAAGTAGTAACACAAAAATCTACAGTGTTGTAAACAAGAATATAATCTTGTAGAGATTAATGTATTCTTTTTAAACTCCCCTTATTGACCAAATCATGTCAATAATGGCAGTTTAAGGTACTCTTTAGATGAAAAATACAAAACCATAAGAAAGAATTCCAAATTGAAGCTATCAGATCTATTTCTATAGGAAGCTTTGTAATTTTGCAAGAAAGTCCTATAATCCTACAAACACTTCCAGGATTAAAGTAAATGTGACAACTTAATGAAAATAAGCTCAAAATCAGTAAAGTTATTTCCAACACATATAAATTGTTGTGATATCAAATGACTAAGCCAAAAAACCAATGTCTAATCTTGGTGCATTTGGCAAGAGCTCATATAAAACATTAAACAAGGAGTAAACCACATTCAATTGTTGTGTATGAAATAT
This sequence comes from Pinus taeda, assembly GCA_000404065.3. Taxonomy (NCBI): domain Eukaryota; kingdom Viridiplantae; phylum Streptophyta; class Pinopsida; order Pinales; family Pinaceae; genus Pinus; species Pinus taeda. Next base: position 470,533 of record APFE030356317.1, on the reverse strand, counting down.
TTCTTCCTCTTCTATGTAAACACTAGTTAAAATGACATCTTTTGATATTTTTGAAAATAATGACTTCAAAAACCATTATAATAAAAAATCCTTTGGAATGGGAACTTTAACCACCTAGTGTTGTCTCCAACGCTCTTGGTTATGGTCAGATATGTAAGTGGAACCATCTTGCAAAAGAGACAAGAGTAGCTTAGTTCCTATAACATGCCTAATGGTTGATTGAAAATGGCATATGAAGGTGTCAACCAAGGTGCTAGAGTATGATAAGGAGCACCATTAATATCTATATACCATTTAGCGTGATTCCAATGAGAGTCCACTGAAAGAATCTAAGTTGGACGGATCCATCCATTAGAGAATTATAAGAACAACACAAAATGAAATGTCATAATATTGTTGAATGGATCTTCACCAAGTTTAATACCTTAAACATTTGGAATGCTTGAAGGCAATTTGGTTGGGATAGAGGGTTAATGAGGATCACATGTGACTAGATCATTCACGAGTATCATCAAATCTAGAAGATTCAACATTTCCAAGAAAGGAAGTTTAGATTGCGACATTTGGTTCTCACCTCTCAGTATATACCCCATCATTTGCTTGGAACTAGTAGTAAGAATGGCTTGTTGATAACTTGGACTAGCCTGTCAATGTGTATATATAGAAAAGCCAAGGTTTTGATAGTAATTTGGCATTCCCTAGTTGAAATTATGCACACCTCCACTTGTTAAGTTTCCAAGTGGATAAAAATGGTTTCACACTATTGATATCCCATATGGAATAAAAGTACCATATATTGGTGGTCCTTTCACTGGGTAGGTACTACTCCATAACGACATATCAAAAGTGGTGAAGACATTACTCCCTTGATGTATAAACATAGTAAAATGGATGTTATTTGTCGGCACACTCAAGTATGGAAAGGTTTCACCCATTCAAATTTTAAAAATTATTTGGCCCCATAGAATAAACATAAAATGGAAAAGTTCCACTCTCGAATGAAGGATTTCGAATCAAGATGTGTCCCCCTCCAAATGGAAGAACTTGAAGGGGAGTAGATGAATTTATGATTTTTGAACCCCCCAACTTGAAAAAATAGACGAAGAAAACAAAATTAACACTTCTAATCTTGACTGATGACATTCCAAAAGCAAAGAAACTCCCACCATAAGAAGTACATAGTTGGGTACCTTCACCTCTGACTATGAGTGGGTGTGGAAGTGGTCTTTACTATGGGGGAAACCATACTAGCAACTTGGGTGGTCATGACAGAAGGATTAATTCCTCCTCCACTGATGGTTGATGAGGGGCTTTGAGCGTCCCCCACCCATGGAGCATTATCAGAATTGCTCATATAAGACCTTTGAAGAGAATGGGTCTGAAGAAGAGTTGGATCCTGAGTAGACCCAACATACATAACAATCAATGTATCAATCTTAGTATGTGGGTTTACATTTAATGCGGAAGTATCAAGAATATCAACAATCCCAATATGCGTGAGATCATCATAAGAATTGACTATATCCCACAAAGGAATATGGATACATCCATCTAAATCTCTAAGATAACCCTGAGATTCATGTTATTCTTCATTGTGTGTCTCCTCCTAATGAGGATACACTTCTACAGGAACTAGTTGAACTATATCTAACAAACCACATTCATCTATCCTATGCCCTTGAGGAGGCAACACCACCCTTTTTGGAGAAATATCATAGTCCCTTATGGATTGATAGAGCGATCTATCATCCACCTTGAATTAGAGACTCAAAAGTGAGAAGGTAACGAATCAAAAATACAAACTAGATAAATACAAAGAGCACACTACCAAATTAAAAACCTAGAGATGACAACAAACAAACTACTCTCCTAGATTCAAGCTCAAGGTGGTTAGGACCTAACATCGAGAAAAACAAGAGCAGGAAAAAGGACCTTCCAAAGGAAATCTTAGGACGATTAAAACCCAATATCTACCAACAAAGATTTCAGAAATAGTTACACTAAAATCCTTAAACAACCTTTATTAGTGCAAGTACATCACAAGGCACCTTCTAAGATCATTATAGTAGTGATACAATGTCTATCTCAGATACTACAATTATTCCCCTTGAAATCACCTATGTGGAACCTAGGCCTAAAAGCTATGGATGCCAACTCATAAACAACAACCAAAGGGGATGGCCATATATTAGAACTAAGCACATGGGTAGAGTAACTAAACCCGAAATTTCATGATGGGAAAATCCACAAAGGATCATGCCCAACAGAATTCCTCATATGTACAATAGTCCACAAACATCAATTTAAGCTAGAGAGGGGGTATCTCAATGTTATAAACCATGTGCCTTCAAAATGATAAGAATTCAATGAACACAATCCACTTCAAGGGTGGAGCCTCCTTTTACAATGAATACCAGAGAAGACAAGATGTGACAAGATGAAAGGGTACAGTAAAAGGTTTTAGCCTACATAACAATCTAATAATAGAATGCAATAACTTAATATCTAGATATTAATAAGGGCTTTTTAGGTTATCACGAGGCTTATCTAGGGTTTCACATGCCCCTCCCCTTCAAATAAGTATTATCCTCAACACTTGGCTAACCACAAGCGTTTCTACATTAATATCTTATATTCCCATGTCATCTCTTCCACGAGTAGGTTCTTCCACAACTTATTTCAAGGATTGTTTCTAGTCCTAGTAAGATTTTCCCTTCTTCATTGAGCTCTGATATAATAAATTGTATTGGGATCTTGTCTCTAATTACCTTCTTCAAGCAAGAAACATGGAAGACTAGATGTACATGTGAAGATATATGTAACTCCAATCTATAATTCATACTTTCAAAACTTTGCAACACCTTATATGAGTCGGAATACCCCAATGGAATTTATTTGGACACATATAGAACCATATTTTTTTGTAACAACCATCATTTGTAAAGAGAAGGCAATTTGGCTAGGTTGAATGATGTCATCCTCTATCATTTCTTGAATCAAATTCCAAGTATCACTCTTCTATGCATATGGATACCTATAAAGCCTAATGTTAGTTGGTGCATTTCCAAGTTGCAAATGGATAGTGTGGTCTTGAACTAAAGGAAGTGAAAAACTGTAACAACCCCTCGTTGATTTTCTATGTAAATAAAATAAGACCAAGGTCATGGGACACGTATTCCATTGTTGAATGTTGGAAAAAGTGTAGCGATGGGTATCATTGGTGATTAATTAATGGCTATGGAAACTAGCAAAGACATTGGCAAAGGTAAAGTGGCAATAATTGGCATTTTATTTATGAAATAGAGGAAAATAGGAGAAAAGGAAGATGAAGGGACACATATTTGCATGAGAGGGAAATAGAAGGAAAAATGAAGGAAAATGAAAAGAATAGAGGCCTCAATGATAAAAAGGCATCTAAGGATCAATTCACAACTTTTGTCAGTTCAGTCTTTGAGCTCTCATTTCATTCTCTTATTCTCTCACACTTTTCCACACTTAGAGTATCCTTGGAACACTCTTGGAGTAATTTGGCATATATTGGATTTGGAGAAAGAAGGCAAAGGAAAGTAGGAAAGCACAATGGAACAGGTGGATCAACAACTAAAATTGTGTTGCTTGGCAAGTAATAGGTTGCACGTGTGATTTCCTTATTGATTTCTAGATGCATGGTATATGCATGTGTTTTTCTGGTTATGTGTTGTCATTGGCATGGAGATTTTCCTGGATTGATAGTGGTTTTAGCCTTGCCTTGCCATTTCTTGGATATCCATGGTGATGTGGGTTTTTCCACTTGTTTTTTTATCAGTTCTCAGGTTCCTTATGGTTGTGGGTTGGAACAAACACTTTGGAAGCCCTTAAACAACTTGGGTTGAGTTACTAGTCCTGGAGCCCTTGGTGGGTTGAGTTACTAGTCCCTAGAGTCGATTTGGGCAAATTCTCTAGAGACTTAGAAGGTTATGGGCTGAGTTACTAGTTCCTAGAGCCCTCGACACTTGGGTAGAGACCAATCTAGTTGGTGTTAGTGATGTTCAACTTTGGAGATGGAATCACTGTGGTTGAGGGTTGAGGTGGTTTGGCCTCTAGAATCCCTGGTTTGGTTTTGTTTTGGTTTATTCCATGAGATACCACATTCATGCTTGGAATATGGCATAGGGGTGATTGGTTGAAAGATAGATTTAGTTCAACCTAATCTATGGTTGAGTGGTATGTGGAAGTCCCTCGCTTGGTATTTTCATATGTTAATATAATACATTTTCTTATTATGATCTATGAACATTTGTAGCGATTATGTTGGTGATATTATGGTAGAGTTGCCATGGTTTCTATGTTGGTTATTTTCTGGCTATATGTCGGTTATATGTTGTTTATTACCTATGGATCTTATCATGAATTGTTTAGTTATCAATCGGTCGATGAATGTATGGACTAATAAGCATTGTTGCAACTATGTCGAGAGGGCGTAGAGCCTTCTCAGTGATTCTCAGATGAATTTCAGAATGTTATGATTAGATTTGCATTCATGATGTGTAGCTTACATGTTTTCCATGTGTTTGATGAAATGTCTAGTGTATTCTACTGAGTCTAGGTCAAGTTCTTGATTCAAATTTAGATTTTTAGCTTTTTCCTCATGTCAATAATGATTCTAAAAAGTCTAAGGAAGTTCTAGGTGATGGTCTGGTGGCTAGCCTAGGATTGTTCCAAATATTTGGACCACGCCCTCTACACTAGGCAAGTTAGGTCACAACCACATCGAGGCAGTGTTGTGCATGTGGGTGGAGGCGTATAACCACACCCAGGCCTTGCCATGCATGCGGTTGGGAGTCTAGGTCAACGAAAAAGAGCCCAACTCAGGGTTTGGTCACCTAGGGTGGTTATTTGGACCTGAGTGTCCTGCAACCCTAAGGGATGTTGTGAGGTTTTAGTTTGTGTTTATTTTGTGGGTCGCACTTCCTTAATTGGAGGTTGGAGGTAAGGGCATGTCACTGTAACACTTCATCTCATATTTACCCTTACTGGCCGATGAAATTGGGTAAATGTGGGAAGGGTGGCTACAAATTGGTATCAGAGCTTCCAAGTTCAAACGCTTGGACTCGATGGGCGGGATATGATTGTTATGCATGCATGTTAGTTGTTGATGTGTTTATTACCAATGCACTGTGATGGTCATTATTACAATTATGTCATCATGTAGAGGTTGATGATGTTGATGTTGAGATGATTGATCTCTTTATTTCCGTATACATACATATGTTGAGCTAATTTAGATTGATTGTGCAGACGAGATAGCCTCCCCTGAACTTCATTGAGGTATGTTTGATTATGTTTATATTTGGTTTATCTAACATGCTATGTTTGCAGGAAGTAGAATATCATAGATGACAAGAAAAATGGTGGATTACAGTTCACATGACTATCCTTATAGATCATATGAGCAACACATATATGATTTATCTCCTGACATAGAAGATATCTTGCGAAGTTTAAAGGAAGAGATCAGAAGTTGCAAAGGAGATAATGACATAACCATTTAGTCACACGAAAGACTTGCCAGGGCATAGGAAAAGCAAGCAGAGGTCAATGCAATTATTATTTAGAGTTTATAAAATTTTCAAGGCAGGGACAGCCACAGATCATTTATGGACAAGAGAAAAGGACTAATGGGGAATACGGTAGCAGGTCTTATGGGGGACAATGATCGGACAAAGATGACACAATCAGAGGTGGTATATGGATGGATACACCTGACAGGAGAGGTAGTGGTTATGGGTTCTATTGTAGTTTTGGTTTAGATAGGAAACATGTTCCACATCGTTATCATCCTTACAGGAAGAATAAGAAGCAGTAATTGTCGAATGATTTCAAGAAATCCAAACTTCCTACCTTTGATGGAGAGTTGAAGAAACCAGAAGATGCAGAAGCATGATTGCTTGGGATGAATCAGTTCTTCGAGCTGCATGATTATTTAGAGAATATAAAAGCCATGATATATATTTTCAGTCTCAAGGGAAAAGAAAAAATATGGTGGGAAGATGTGAAGCATGTCAGAGGCATCAGGACAGAGGAGTTTAGTTGGCATGAATTCAAAAGACTTTTCAAAAAGAAGTATTTTTTAGGGAGATACTATGTGTGAAAATTTGCTGCAATAATTGATTTATTTCTCCTACTTATTTATAATAAGTTATTCACCAAGGCTTTAGTAAATACAAAAATAAATTTAGTTACAGACTTCACAAATTAAGAACTGAAAAATTAGGAGGCAAGAGAAGCATTAGCATATGAACAATCACATGGACACGCTTGTTTTTGGACAATTGTCCCCAGAAAAACCCAATGTGATAAAATCGGTGCAGTAGATCTGGGATTATTATTATTGGCAGTAAATATATGAACACAATTTGGATGCCCTAGAGAAAAATGGAAATCTAGTCAAAGAAGGTAACTGGGAATTCTCTCACATTGATTCTAGAGATTTTGCTATGTCCCTAGCCCATTGCATGAGCCTACGTAGGCTCTACATGATTTCTACGTCGAGGCTCCCTCTGACTGCGTCAGCCTGGACCGTTGTTGCTTCTACTACTGAGAAATCAAGATTTCTCTTACCAATCATCTACTGTGATTTCTGACACTGAACTCTTCTCATCCCCATCACTTCTATGTCAACCTCCTCAATCTGTTGTGCTGACCCTCTGCATCAATCTCCTTCAGCTATTGCATTTTCCCTTCTTGGACCAACGCTAACTCTGGTATCCCTCTCTACGTATTCACTGGAACTAGAAATCACTTCCTTCCAGTGTTGCCTCTGATCCTCTTTCTTTGATCACTAATTTGAATTCCTTAGCAAACCCTGCCCTAGGAAAAATCGAACTGACTGATCAACTCTCTGTATGTCTTCAAGTGAACTCCAAGCCTCCATCTTATGATTTTCATGTTTAGTCTTCAACGATCGAGATCAAGTCTTTAATCAATGGATAGGATTAAAACATGACTTGATCCGCCTTCTAGATCATTCTCACCCATATTTTGATTAATACCTTTGATATTTTAATTTCCCTAAGTTTAGACTTAGGAACCCCGTTAAAAATATTAATTATTTTAATAAAATACAATCTGAGTGGAATTTCACCAAATGGTTTTTGGGTTCTTTAGAACTCATGTGCCTTAGGCCCTTCACCAAATTTCAAAGCTAGACAACTTTCAATGCTACCAGAAACTAACACTCCCTGTTAGCAAGGAAAGTGTTCTAGCAACAATGTCCACCTACATATTGCCCTGTTTCTAAAGCAACTCCTTTTTGCACTATTGTTGCCACCAACACTGTGTTACTGCTGCTACTGTACTGATGTCCATGAAACTTCCACTTCCACTACTATATATGTACTGCAGCTTCATCTCAAACGCTGCATCATTCTATTGAAAGGGATTTTCCAACATACCCATTGTTCCCAAAATTGAACAAACTTTTCTCTTCCTAGAGCTTTGGTAAGTATGTCTGCCACCTGATTTCCTGTGGGAGTGTACTCCAACTTTACCGCTCCACGTTGAACACAAACTCTGATAAAGTGACACCAAATATCGATGTGTTTGGAGCAATCATGAAATACTGTATTTTTAGAGAGCTTGATACAACTCTGATTATCACAGAAGATCCTTGTCGCTTCCATCCTTCTCCTGAATAGATTTACAAGAAGTTTCCTGAGCCATATAGCTTAACATGTAGCTTTTCTAGCTACCATATACTAAGCTTCAACAAAGCTCAGAGCTATAGAGTTATGCTTCTTACTGCGCTAGGTGATCATCCCAGATCTAATACCGAAGCAATACCTAATTGCACTTTTCCTGCCTACTAAACTTCCTGCCCAATCTGCATCAGTGAATCCACTCAATTCTATATCATTGCCCTTCATGTACCTTAATCCAAAATTTATTGCTCCCCACACATATATGAGAATGTACTTTGTTGCTGCCCAGTATGCCCTTTTTGGTTCCACCATGAACTGACTAAGGGTGTTAAAAGCATAACGCAAGCCTGGCCTGGTGTTGACCAGATACATAAGTGACCCAATGAGTTGTCTATATAAGGTGGGGTCCACTTCCTTGTCTCCTTTAGCATCTATTTTCTTCTAATTGGTAATCATAGGTGTAGCCATAGGTCGACAATCCTACATTATGAATATTTTCATAATTTCTTATACATATCTTCCTTGGCCAAGGAAGATCTCACCATCCTGTTGCCAAACTTCCAATCCCAGAAAATAGTTCATTATCCCCAAATACCTCATATCAAACTCAATTTCCAGGTTCTTCTTACAATCCTCTATGAGTCTGAATGATCCTGTAAAAAATAGATCATCCACATACAATACCAGAATTAATGGCTCACTTTCTACCAACGGATAATAAATATTGGTATCAACATCGCTCTTAATGAATCCCAACTGTCGTAAGTAGCTGTCAATTCAACCATACCAAGCTCTGGGTGCTTTTTTTAGCCCATACAAGTCTTTCTTCAACCTAGGCACATAAGTTCTCTTTTCATGTGTTTCGAAACCTTCTAGTTGTTCAATATATACATGTTCTTCTATCACCCCATTCAAGAACATTATCTTGACATCCATTTGGTGAATCTCCCATCCCATTTGAGTTGAAAGGGATATAATGGATTTGATAGAGGTATATCGAGCTACTAGGGCAAAGGTTTCCTCATATTTTATTCCTTCCTTTTGTGCATATCATTTTGCGACAATCCTAGCCATGTACTTGTCTACGCTGCCATCTGCAGCATATTTAATCTTGTTGATCCATCTCAAACCTACAACTAATATGTTTTCTGGTCTTGGTACAATTTCCCAGACATCATTTGTCATGATAGAATTGTACTCTTCTACCATGGCATCCACCCATACCTATTGTTGTATGACTTCTTGAAAACTAAAGGGTTCTTCGACCTGAGCTACCAATGCTTGGTACCTGTTAGGTTGTCTATGCTGCTTTTTCTCGGCCATAGGAGCTCCAACGAATTCCCCTGCATCCCTCAGGGTCTATCATACTTCTCGCCTAGTTCTTCCACTGGTGGTGGGAGGTTCCATCTGTTCCTCTTCCTATTGTTGTACCTGTTGTGACACTCCTGGATCCTCTTTTCTTAAGCAAATGCTAGTACTAGTTACTGTGCTTGAACCAGACCCTTGTCTTTCTGCCATGTCTAACCCCTATTGTTGGACTAGAGGAGCATCCTCATCCTGTTCTTCAAACGGCATCTCACGAGATTTCCTTAAGGCTCTGTCTTCCATGAACTTTGCTTCCTATCTGACTATAATCTTCCCACTACTCGAAATGTAGATCTGATACGCCTTTGAAGTTTCATTGTAACCTATTAGATACCCAACTTTGGAAGTATGCTCTAACTTGCTCCACTTCTCTTCTGGGATATGGCAATAAGCTACACTTTCGAATATACTGAGGTGACTTACTTCAGGCTTCTTTCCCGAAAAACTTCCTTTGACGTCTTCTTTCCTAAAGCCCTATGAGGAGTCCTATTCTGAATGTGTACAATCGTGTTGCATGCTTATGCCCATAAAAAATTGGGTAGATTCTAATCATATAGCATCGCCTTTGCTGCTCCAAAAATAGTTATGTTCTTCCTTTCTGTGACTCCATTCTATTCTGGATTATAGGGTGTTGTCCATTCTCTTCGAATCCCTTATTTTGCATAGAAATAAGTGAAGTTCTTATCCGTGTATTCTCTGCCATTGTCCGAGCGCAATATCTTGATATTCCTTGCTATCTGGTTTTCCACTAGAGCCCTAAACTATTTAAACCAATCAAAGACCTCATCCTTGGTTCTTAAAAAATAGATCCAAGTTTTCCTCGAATGGTCATCTATGAAGGTAACAAAATACTCAGTGCCACTGATGGCCCTTGTAGACATCGGGCCGCAAATGTTTGAGTGTATTAACCCCAATACACTCTTAGCTCTTTTGTTGCTTCTAGAATATACTTGCCTAGCATGCAGCATATGCATGTATCATCATGCTTGGTGGTAAGTACTGGAACCCACGTAACAATTTCCTTGAGCATTCGTAACGCCCCATGATGTAAGTGACCCATCCTCCTATGACCCAACTCATTTAATTCTTTTTCACCACTGACATTACTGCTTATCAATGCCATAGGAGACTCGAGTTGCAACTTGTATAATCTATTGCTTCGAGTTCCAATATGGGCCCTCTTTTTCTACTTTGGATGCTTGACATATACTATATTACCAATGAAGTAAACATCATATCCCTTATCTTGTAAGTGAGATACATAAATCGAATTCATTCCCATACCTGGAACATGCAGTACATTCGTGGCCCAAAGATTATCTCATGCTACTATCTGGAATATAACAGTTCCTTTTCCTATTGGGGTGCATTTCATCCTGTTACCCATTGTGATTTTGAAGTTCATCTTTTCCTCCTAATAGCTCGAGAAATATTCTCGTTCTCCATTCATATGAGTTGAAGCCCCGCTATCAATGTACCAATCCTTCGCTAATGCAGAACTTGATAAGCAAACAAACTCTTCTTCCGGCCTGGAAGCTAACTCAGAAATATTTTGATCCATACTGTTCTCCATGACCTTTTTCTTTGCTTCCATCTTTTCTAGACCTTGCTCTGAGACCATGTGAAAATTTTCTGCAATAATTGATTTATTTCTCCTACTTATTTATACTAAGTTATTCACAAGGGCTTCAGTAAATACCAAAATAAATTCAGTTACAGACTTCACAAATTAAGAACTGAAAAATTAATAGGCAAGAGAAACATCAACATATGAACAATCAAATTGACACACTTGTTTTGGGACAATTGTCCCCAGAAAAAAAAACCAATGTGGGAAAACCAGTGTAGCAGATCTGAGGATTCTTATTATTGGCAATAAATATCTAAATACAATTTGGATGCCCTAGAGAAAAATGGAAATTGACTTAGAGAAGGTATCTCAGAATTCTCTCACACTGATTATGGATATTTTGCTCTATCCCCAACCCATTGCGCGAGCCTACGTAGGCTCTGCATGATTTCTGCATGGAGGCTCCCTCTAACTACGTTAGCCTGGACTGTTGTTGCTTCTGTTGCTCAGAAATCAAGATTTCTCTTGCCAATCATATATTTTGATATCCATCACTAAACTCTGCTCATCCCTATCACTTCTGTGTCAACCTCCTTTAGTTGTTGCGCTAACCCTGTGCGTCAATCTCCTTCAACTGCTGCATTGTCCCTTCTTGGACCAGCATTGACTCTAGTATCCCTCTCTGTGTATTCACTAGAACTGGAAATCACTTCCTTCCAGTGCTGCCTCTGATCCTCTTTGCTTGATCACTAGTTCGAATTCCTTAGCAAATTCTACCCCAGGAAAAATCTAACTCACTGATCAACTCTATGTATGTCTCCAAGTGAACCCCAGGCCTCCATCTTATACTTTTCTTATCGAGTCTTCAATGGCCGAGATTAAGCCTTTAATCAATCGTTAGGATTAAAACATGACACGATCTGCCTTCTAGATCATTCTCACCCATATTTTGATTAATACCTATTAATATTTTAATTTCCCTATGTTTAGACTTAGGAACTCCATTAAAAATTTTAATTATTTTAATAAAATACAATCTGGGTGGAATTTCACCAAACAATTTCTAGGTTCTTTATAACTCATATGCCTTAGCCTCTCCACCCAATTTCAAGGCTAGAGCACTTCTGATGCTACCAAAAGCTAACACTATGATGATAAGGCTAATGAGTTCTACGAGTTGAAGACGAGATCTATGATGGACGAAGAGTATATGACTAATTCCCTGAATTTTTTGAGGTATGTACCATATATTAATGATGAAAAGGCAAATGTTCAAATATTTGTTAGTGGATTTTCATTAAAATTTAAATGTCGGATTGAGTATGATGAGCCTCGGACATTGGAGGAAGTAATTGGGAATTTGAAACATTGTTATGAGTAGTCTAAGCGTAAGTCGGAACCTAAGTAGGCTTGGAAAGGTAATGGCAAGACTAAAGGAAAATGGCATAAGAAGCGAGCAAGACCTCAGGACGCTGATAACAAGGAGAGTGCAACTTCATACAATAAATTCAATGCAATTGACAAAGGACACGGATTCTAGCCTGAGGAGCAGAACAAGGGTGATGGCAGGAAGCCTTTGCAGCATTGGACTTGTGGCAAGGACCATCGTAGGAGAGATTGTCCATAACATCAGGGTGGAAAAACTCAAATTTACAGTGCCTCAGAGGCACAAACAATTGGGGATGTTGGGCATAGTATTCCTCAGATTTATGCAGCATTAGATAATAGGCAAGTTTACCATCACGCATCTATTATCAAGATGGAAGGTAAGCTTTGTGATCAAGTTGTTTCTATTTTGATTGACCTTGGATCTAACTACAGTTATGTTAGTCCTGACCTGGTGGATAAGTTTTTCTTGAATAAATAAGTGCATGCAGAGTCTTGGTTGGTCTAGTTGGCTATAGGTACCATGAAAAGAGTTCATCATTGGGTGAGATCTTGTGCATTTGAGCTAAATGGTATGTCTACATCAATGCATCTAAATGTTCTTCCATTGGGATCATACATTATATTTTTGGGTATGGATTGGTAGTACATTCACGGGACTAGAATAAGGCTATTGAGTGCTTGGATGATGATGGAGATAGAATAATCTTATAGGGTAACAAGAAGCCTACATCAGTGATAATGGTTACAACTATGCAGGAAGAATGTAGTAGTAGGAAACTGTGTATCATTTGCAGTTCATATTTCCAGTGACAAAGGAAAGAATGTTGAGGATGTTGAAGTAAGAGGTATTTGGTTTTGCAATAGTTTTAGGATGTATTTCCAACAGATATTTCAGAGTTACCGCCTCATAGGGGAGTGAACTTTTCTATTGAGTTGATGTCGGGAGCAACACCAACATCTAAGGAATTGTACAGGATGAGCACTACAGAGTTAGTGGAAATAAAATTACAACTTAAGGAAATGCTTGATAAGGGATACATAGGGTCAAGTGTGTCTCCTTGGGGTGCACCAGTATTGTTTATGAAGAAGAAGGGTGATGATATCAGGTTATGCATTGATTATATGCAGTTGAATAAGGTGACTATCAAGAACAGGTATCCTTTCTTGTGGATTGATTATTTGTTTGATTAGCTGAAGGGAGCAACAATGTTCTCGAAGATTGACTTGAGATCAGGATATCATCACGTACGCATCAAAGAAGAGGACATCTACAAAACCACATTTTGTACCAAGTATGGGTATTATGAGTTTGTAGTAGTTCCTTTTGATCTTACTAATGCTCCAACTACTATCATGTGTTTGATGAATAGTGTATTACATCATTATCTGTACAAGTTTGTGATAGTATTCATTGATGGCATATTGATATATTCTAAGAATGACGAAGAGCATGCATAATGTCTAGTAGTAATGTTAAGATTGTTGATAGAACATAAACTGTATGCCAAGCTTAGTAAGTGCATTTTCTTTCAGACAAAGGTTCGTTACTTGGGATGTGGTGTTTCCAAGGAAGGTATAACAATGTACCCAAAAAAGATCAGAGCTATCATGGCCTGGGAAACTCCTAGAAATGTGGATGAGGTCAGAACATTCATGGGATTAGTAATTTACCATAGGAGGTTTATCGAGAACTTCTCGTGAATTTCCTATCCTATTACATCTTTGCAGCGAAAACAGAAGAAGTTTGAATGGAATAAGGAGTGTGAAACTAGTTTTGAGGAGTTGAAGTATTTGCTTACGAATGCTCCAGTTTTGAAGATTGCAGATCCAAATAAAGAGTTTGTAGTATGTACATATGCTTGCAAGAGAGGACTTAGTGGAGTCCTATTGTAGGAAGGACAGGTGGTATGCTATGAGTTAAGGAAGTTGAATGTGCATGAGCAGAACTATGTGACTCACGATCTTGAGTTGGGAATTATCATCCATGCATTGAAATGTGGAGACACTATCTCCTTGGCAAGAGGTTCATCTTGATGAGTTATCGCAGTGGGCTAAGATACTTATTTGATCAACCTAATCAGAATGTCAGACAAGCTAGATGGTTAGATACTCTTAGTGATTTTGATTTTGAGATCGGGTACATTAAGGGTAAGGAGAATAGGGTTGTCGATGCTCTTAGTAGAAGAGTGCAGGTGAATCACATTGCAACAGTGAATTCTTATGGGACAAACTTGTAGGAGCGGATCTTGCAAGAGGGACAACATGATGATAGGTATCAATAGTTGATGCACAAGTTATAGTAGTAGGGTGTAGATAATAGGGACAAGGATTATCATCTCACGGTAGATGGCTTGGTCAGATTCAAGAACAATATTTATGTACCAAATGACAGTGAGCTCAAGAATCTTATCTTTAGGTAATTTCATGTTAAGTCGTATTCAAATCACCCAGGATATCAGAAGACATTGACAGTAGTCAAGACATTATATCATTGGACGAACTTGAAGAAAGAGGTGTTTGAGTTTTTTGTGAGATGTTTGGACTGTCAACAGGTAAAAGGAGAGTGTAAGCATCCAAGTGGTTTATTACAACTAACTCTGATTCCAGAGTGGAAATGGGAGGTCATTTCCATGGACTTCATTACAGTTTTGTTGAGGACATCGAGATAGCATGATTCCATCATGGTTGTGGTTGATAGGTTCAGTAAGTTAGTACACTTCATTGCAGTTAAGTCTATGAATTCAGCTAGCGAGGTAGCTCAGATTTTCATCAGGGAGACAGTGAGATTGCATGGTGTTCCCATGAAGGTTGTATCTAACAGAGATGTCAAGTTCACTTCCAGGTTTTGGAAAGAGTTGTTTGCAGGCTTGGGGACAGAGTTGGATTTAAGTACAACTTATCATCCACAAACATATGGACAGACAAAGAGGATCAACAAGATTCTTGATGACATGTTGAGGATGTACGTTATGCATCAACAGAGGAAGTGGGAAGAGTGTCTTCCATTAGTAGAGTTTGTGTATAACAATGGGTATTATAAATACTTGAATATGAGTATGTTTGACCCACTTTATGGGCGGAGTTGTAATACTCCTATCCGCTGGAGTGATCTAGTGAACAGGGTATTGATTGGACCAAATATGTTGTCAGAGATGGAACAGGAAATGCAAGTTATTAAAAGGAATCTAAAGGCAACATAGTACAAGCATAAGAGTTATGCAGATTAGTACATGGTATTTAAGGAGTTTCAAGTTGGGGAACACATGTACTTGCGCATCAGTATTGCGGGCCTTTTGATATCCCTGAGAGGATTGGACTAGTGACCTACATGTTTGCACTACCTCTGACAATGAAAGTACATGATGTTTTCCTTGATTCATTGCTTAAAGAGTATGTCCAAGATGTTGATCATGTGATTGACTAGTCTATATTGCAGGTGGAACCAAAGGGAGAATTCTAGCCAAAACCAAAAATCATATTGTAGTGGAAACAACTCATGCTCCCGAATAGAGCAATTAAGAAAGTTAAAGTGCAGTGGAAGCACTTTGGGCCCGATGAAGCTACATGGAAGATGGTAGATCAGATGAGGGATATGTATCCTTCATTATTTGTTGGTTAGGGCAAATGATTTTTTGGTATATGTATATGTATATGGATGTTGTTGTATATACCACAATGAGTTGTGTTATAAAGCTAAAATAAGCGGTATGATTGTCATGTTTTTTATGTTGGACATGGTTTGTTGTAGTTGTTCATTGTAAATACTACATTGAGTTGGGTTATAAAGCTCCATGGGCAGTATGTTTTGTTTTCAACAGTTTGTTGGTCATAGGTGTCATAGAACACCGAGGACGATGTTCCCCCAAGGCAGAAGGGTTTGTAACATCCATTGGTTGATTTTCTATGTAAATAAAATAAGACCAAGTTCATGGGACATGTATTCCAAGTTGAATGTTGGGCAAAACATAGTGATGGGTATCACTGGTTATTAATTAATGGCTATGGAAATTGGCAAAAGCATTGGCAAAGGAAAAGTCACAATAATTGGCATTTTATTTAAGAAATCAAGGAAAACAAGAGAAATGGAAGATGAAGGGACACAGATTTGCATGAGAGCAAAATTGAAGGAAAAATGAAGGAAAATGAAGAAAATAGAGACCTCAATGATAAAAAGGATTATGAGTATTAGTTCACAACTTTTGTTAGTTCATTCTTAGAGTTCTCATTTCATTCTCTCACACTCTTGCACACTTAGAGTATTCTTGGAGCATTCTTGGAGCACTTTGGCATACACTGGATTTGGAGAAAGAAGGCAAAGGAAAGTTGGAAAACACAAGGGAACAGGTCGATCAAAAAATACATCTAGGTTGCTTCGCAGGTAACATGTTGCGTGTGTGATTTCCTTGTTGATTTCTGGATGCATGGTATTTGTATGTGTTTTTTCTAGTTATGTGATCTCATTGGCATGGAGATTTGCTTGGATTGAGAGTAGTTTTAGTCTTGCCCTGCCATTTCCTAGATATCCATGGTATTGAGGGTTTTTCAAATTGTCGTTTTCCTTATTAGTGCTCAGGTTCCTTATGGATGTGGGTTGGAACAAACGCTTTGGAATCCATTGAACAACATGGGTCGAGTTACTAGTCCGTTGAGTCAGGTTGGAAAAACTCTCTAGATCCTTGGAAGGCTGTGAGTTGAGTTATTAGTTCCTGGAACCTTGGATGGCTTGGGTAGAGACCAATGTGGTTTGTGTTAGTGATGCCCAACCATGGAGGTGGAATCATTGTGGTTGAGGGTTGAAGTGGTTTGCCTTCTGGAAGCCTTGGTTTGGTTTTGTTTTGGTTTATTCCATGAGATCCCACATTCATGCTTGGAATATGGCGTGGGGGTGATTGGCTAAAGAGAGATTTGGTTCAACTCAATCTATGGTTGGGTGGTATGTGGAAGTCCTTGACTTGGCTGGTATTTTCATATGTTAACATCATACATTTCCTTATTGTGATCTATGAGTGTTTGTAGTGATTATGTTGGCGATATTATGGTTGAGTTGCCATGGTTTCCATGCCAGTTATTTTCTGGTTATATGATGTGTATTATCTATGACGCTTGTCATGGATTGTTTAGTTATTGATTGGTTGATGAATGCATGGACTAATCAACGTTGTTTCAACTATGTGGAGAGGGAATAGAGCCTTATTAGTGATTCTCAGATGAATTACAAACTATTATGATCAAATATCCATTCATGACCTGTAGCAGACATGTTTGCCAGGTGTTTGATGAAATGCATAGTGTGTTATAGGTACTTTAGGTTAAGTTCTTGATTTGATTTTGGATTTTTAGCTTTGTCCTCATGTCAATAATGATCCTAGAAAGTCTCAGACAATTTTGGTAGTGTTC
Source organism: Pinus taeda (assembly GCA_000404065.3). Taxonomy (NCBI): domain Eukaryota; kingdom Viridiplantae; phylum Streptophyta; class Pinopsida; order Pinales; family Pinaceae; genus Pinus; species Pinus taeda. The sequence goes on along the minus strand of APFE030356317.1, from coordinate 453,133 downwards.
TGGAGGCTGGCATGGAATTGTGCCTTAGGTATCGATATCGCGCCCTCTGAACTGGGAAAGTTGGGTCACAACCGCATGGAGGCAGTGTTTGCATGCAGTTGGAGGCCTATAACTACACCCAGGCCTTGTCGTGCATGTGGTTGGGTGTCTAGGTTAGTGAAAAAGAGTCCCAACTGAGGGTTTGGTCACTTGGGGTCGTCCTTTGGCCCCTAAGAGTCTTGTAGCCTTGAGGGATGTTGTGAGTTGTTAGTTTGTCACTAGTTTTTAGGTCCCATTTCCTTAACTAGAGCTTGGAGGTTGGGTCATGTCAGAGTAATTCTTTGTCTCATATTTACCTTGCAAGGTCAGTGAAATTGGGTAAATGTGGGAGGGGTAGTTACAAATACCTTTAGGCACCTCTTCAAATACCTTAGAATGATGGTTGTTAATTTTTAAGAGAACCACTAGAGTAGAGGATATAGATATATGGACATATAATGATCACAATTATGAAAGTAAACCATGGTGTCCATTCCTAAGTAATTTTGTCATGTTATTAGAGATTATGACTTTAGAGGGTTTCTCTTGGATACCTCTAAACTTGATTTCCTTGCCTTTTGAAGAAAATCTCATGAAAATATCTTGAATATTGAAGGCCACCATTCCTAATGATTAGAACCATTGGAGCCATAATACAATAACAACACCACCCCATTGGATTGTAATTATCATGGGACTATCTAATAAATACTTTACCATGTTTATAATGCTATGGGACTTCCTTAAACAATTTATGGTACCTCCATTTACAATCATTACTTGAAATTCTGGTGCTAGAAGTACAAAAAAATAATAAGTTTCCCAATTTGTATTTGATGGTGTTATGGGCACTACCAAAATCAATTAGAATTAATACCTTGTCTTTATATATATATATATATATATATATAATATATATAATATATATCCCTTTATCTTTAGTTTGTGGAGTACTTATGTTTTCCAATGCATGACAAGATATTGTTAAAGCAATCTCTTCTATCTATAAACCATGTGATGATTCTAATTGTTGATGTTCTTCTTCTTCGCTGTCTATATAGAATAATTTATTCGAACTATATTTATGCCTCTTATTGTACTTGTTATCAAAATTGAAACATAATCCTTTTGCTCTTATTTCATCCATTTACTGAGGTTTCAACCTTGTCGGTTGAGTGAGGTTAGAAGAGGGAGTATGATGTTCTCTATAGTTTTTAGTGACCATTATTCTAGTTTTCGTATCTCTACTTTCAACTTTTCTTTACCCTAAGACTCAACTTTTGGAATTGTTGAATGTGCTCTATAATTGGACATGTTTGAAGATTTACCAATTGACTAAATAACATATTGTTCTTAGTATCCCCACAATATCTTGTCAATTACTTTGTAAAAAAGGATCAAGATACTAATCTTTTTGCCTTACACAAATCCATTAATAGCATACAAATGGATATTTATTTAAATACATATATGCAATATTTACCTTTTGTAAGGTTGTCACTTGGTGTAGACCAAAGTATTACTCCATTTGAAATATCCCTGGTATAGGATCAATACCATCAAACTTCCTCGTATTAATATTCAAAGTGAAGTAGTTCCTTGGTGCTGACTTGAAACCTAGATGATGTGGATATTGCATTGACAAAGCATGATTATGATTATGTGATTCAATATTTATGCTTTCCAATTGAGATAAAATACTTGCAATATGTAATTGAGTTTCAACACAATTATTTACCTTATTTTCATGATTTCCTTGGAATTCCATATTGTTTTTAGGAAGACTCCCTCGAAGAAGCCTTTCTATGGAATTCATGGAATTTTCTATTTCTTCCTTGATGGATTTATGTATTTATTCCTTGATAGAATTCTGTATTTCTTCCTTGTTTTCCTCTATCATTTGTTCCATGTGTGACATTTGAATTTCAAGATTGGATACTTAGGACTAAACATCTCTATTTCTTCATGAGTCATGAGAATATTTTTGGAGGTTTAAGTGGTGAAGTAAATTTTGAAATGTCCTTAGAAGCCATATGAGTAAATAATACGACTCCTTTTTTTCCTCTTTATTACAAAATTTGAATCACCAAAAATAGATCTTCTACTCAAAAGTTATGTCAATTGTAAGTTACATACCTTTTAAAACCCTAATTTGTCGACTATATAAATGGTTGATTTTTTTCGTGATATATCTCTGAAATTTGAGCCCTCCTAAATATGAAGATTTTATATATGGCACTCTAATATGTCTTCTCTACAAATCCACAATTTTGACCACAATTTGACATGCCAAGTGAAAGTTATGGTAACTTCCCAAAACTTGTCGACTTTTTGCCTCTTGCCAAGTGCAAACATATATAGCCAGATATGTGTCCAGGTTTTAAAATATATTTCTAAAATTATTACTTGAGGTATCTCAACGTGTCTCCTTAAATCCCTAAAAAAATCACATTATGAAACTTCTTTACGAAAAAAGTTATAACAAAAATTCCAAGATGACTTGTTTGAGATTGATTTTAGGACTATTCATAAACTTTGACTTCCACGGGATATATCTCCAAATCTGTAACAAACCATATTCTAAATTTTTACCAGCTATACCCCACAATCTCTCCCCGATCTCTTAAAAATTTCATAGTTTGAAGTGTCCCAAAAAAATTCATGGACAAAATTCCAAGAACACTTATTTGAAATAGATTTTAGGACCATTCATAAACTGTAACTTCCATACGACATATTTTTGAAAATATATTGAACTAAAACTTGAAATTCTGACCAGATGTACTCAAAGATCATGCCTCAATCTTTCAAAATATCATGGTTTGAAGCTTCATGAAAAAAGTTAGAGTAAATATTCCAAGATGACTCGTTTGAAGAAGCAAAACCATAGGTTCATATGCTCTGGTACGAAATGTTATGAACCATGGACCACAAAAATGATAAAATGTCACTGAATACAATCCACTTCAAGGCAGAACCTCCTTTTCCAATGAATTTTGTACAAGACAAGATATGATGATCTTAGGACTAGATCTCCTTGGTATACACACACACACACACACACACACACACACACACATATGAAAGGGTGCAATGAAAGTTCTAGTCTACTTAATAAAATAACAATAGAAATGTAATAACTCAATGTTTAGGGCTTAATATGGGGTTTTAGGGTTAACAATAGGCTCGCCTATGACTTAACATATAAGTAGGTGTCTTCCTTCACTTACTCAAACATGGCCTAGTGCTTAACTTATGTGAGAGGACTTCCCTAACAACACCTATATGATGTTGGATTTTACCACTTGTCAATAGACTCTAAGGCCCACTTTTGTGGCCTTGGACAATTTACTTTCCAATCCTAATCCAAGGCACTACAACTTACACTATATGTCAATTTTTTATTTTTATTTTTATTTTTTATTTTTTTATTTTTATTTTTTTTTATTTTATTTTTTATTTTTTTTTTTAAACACAGTCGGTTACTTTTTACATATTGCAAAAAAAAAAGGGAAAGGAAGCTAGTTCCCTTTACATTAAGAGGAGGGCTGGTTCAAAATTAGTGCGCAAAATGGGAGCGCAGTCCCCACAACTACTGTTACAACCCTGTTTCTATAAACTTCAAAAACTATAGTGCTAGTGTTGTGGTTCTAAGTTATGGGATAAATTTCCAAATTTTGACTTGATCTCCTTAAGCCTCGTGTGGTAACCAAACCCACACTTAACTTTGGAAAAAGCGGACTTAACAATAAAACTTTATCCTCGTATAGTGGGAATATACACAAACACACGGGAAATAACATTTTCCAATTTTTCATAGCCTTGGCACGATTTTCAATGCTTACCTTTATTAGGCTCAATCTCCACTATAGATTTTCCTCCGTCAGATTTGATGGACACCTCCGATCGCCGATCAATCAACTTGCACGTCACTCCATCACCGTTGATCCACTCGCAATAGATCCAACGACTATCAGGGATTTCGGGTGGGCAAATCACGCGGAGAATACCCGCCCGATAAAGCGGTATTCTCACTCCACCCTCTTGCTACATGTCCATCGGTGAGTGGAATCGAGTGGTTCCCTCCTGAAACTGCTTACCGCTTATTCTCATCCCGAAATATCATTCCTACTTATATTCCCATCTTTTCTCTTTGACTAACTCTCGAGCATGTTAGCACACAATAACCGTAGATCTGCCACCATCGATGGCTGCGACGACTTCTCCGAGTTCCTCTTCTGCTACTACTAAAGTGAATCCTCATCCGTTGATCTCCGAGATCCAACGATTCCTGTGCGATGATTCTTCATCTGTCTCCTCACTCTTACTTTGCAGCATTTCTTCAGTGTTTTGTGGTTTATGTTCCTAATTTATTGGTCTCTGTTGAGGAGGGACCTGTTGCTGTTGATTGCCACACTATCTCAGGTCGCCTGGGAGCCTGCGCAGGTGTATGTGGAGACCTGATTGTTACTTGCAATACCATTACGGTCCAGGCGTTCGTGATTGACATGACTAATGCCATCTTCGCCTAGGAGAGGAGGACAATTGAAATCTTGATTCATCATATAGTGTAGCTTTTTTGGGATTGTGAGAATCGTGTGCTCTGAGCAAGGCTGATTATAGTTGAGAACCTCTGCTGACATATATTCTTTGTTTTCCTCATGCAATCTCCTTCTTGAATTGATGTTTTGATTCTTCTTTTTATCAAACTGGGTCACCCAAGTGACAGGCGGGAATACTCACCATTGTACTACAACGACAGTAATACACTATATGTCTATTTGTTATAAACAAAAAGACTAGTTGATTTTAGATTAAACATTCATTTTATATGGATGTTGGTTACTCATGGTGTGAATATGAAACTAGTGATGTTTAGTGACTCTTGCAATTACAAAAAAACTTCAAGAGATTGACTCAAAAAAGGTTTAAAGAACGCAATAAAAAGGTTTGAAACCAAAAATAAAGACTATATCATAAATGAAATAGAGTATTAAACTATGCACAAGTAGGAAAACTAACTCTAAGAGACAAACTCAATGAGTTTATCCCACTCAATGAATTTACCCCAGTGTTGTTAGCTAATTCTATTTGTGAAAAAACTATTCCTATGTTCATGGTTTAAGATCACAACAAAGTGGAAAGAGAATACAAACTTCAAACCTATAATATCAAGAAGATGTTCATCATCACGACTATTTGTTTGGTCATGGAAACTTAACCATAATTTCGATGATTGAAGAAGATCCTTTTGACAAGTTCTTTTGCTACAAAACCTTCCTTGAAGTCCTACATATAAAAGAAGATGAGAAACAAGTAAAAGTGGTGTGAATGATAAAATTTTAACTACCTCAATTTTTTGGAACCAAACAAACAATCACTGCCAATTTATTACAATTGAATATATTAAAACATATTGCAAAATATTGAATTGGAGCACGAATGACATGAATTCTCTATTAAAATGTATGAACATCAATACAAATGTCAAATACAACCTGGTTCTCATCATTAATGTTACTCAAAACTGCCTGTTGGGCCCTATACCTTGAGCTAGAGAAGGTATATCCTCTTATCAACACAAATATATGAAAGAGGAGTATCTTTCCAATAAAAGATGAATCCAAGAATAATCAAGAAACAAGGGTTCCCCATTGGGAAAGATAACTTAGAAGCTCAAGGAATGCAAACATCCAAATAAGGAGTCATATTATCAGCATAAGGGTGTTTGTTTCTCTACCTACTCCAGAGGCTTTGTTATATACTCTTCCACGTTAGTTTGAGTCACTAGGGACATGATATAGGTTAAATTTCGATAAAACCTATAAAACCCATTGGAAAAAGTGCTATTATGTGCACATTTTATTTTTTTTGTGCAAATTGGAGATATATGTGAGTTGCTAAAGGGAAACAATCACACGTACATTCTTTGTCTAAGGAAGAGAGTGTATGCACACTTTATGTCTATACATAAACTGTATATATACACTCAAGTAATATTTTTGTAAAGAGTTCATGGGAGAGGGAGAATCCATAATTACGAGGGAATGTTGAAATAAAGCCATGGCATGCATCAATGGAAAATCATGCATTATAACATCTTTCACCATTGGAATGGATAAGGTTGAAGCTTCCTACACCACACAAGAATGAGAAAATGCATCTTTTTGGAATATATATTTGTAGGAAAAACCATTCTACTTATCAGTACAACTAGAGAGAAAACACAATGGTGCCCCCCAAAAGGCCTAAATTCATATCTATTCCATGGCTTTAACCACCAAAAGAACAAAAAGCATATCTTTCCATCCTCAACGATGGATTTGAAACACTAAGAAATTAATTTAAAGCAAGCACAAACTCTCTTCTGCAAGTGGCTAGGGCTAAACCTTGGCCGCCATTGCTATGCACACGAGAAATGTTTGGGTTCACCTTGCTCTCTTAAAAATATTTTTTGAAGAAAAAATAACCTCCTTTATAACTATTGCTTATATTATGGGAGGGAATGGCGTAGATAAATAGTATGGCCTTAATAGATATAATCTTATTTTATTCTACTTACATTATGAGATTATGTAATCAGAGTTTGGTATTTTCCTTAATTATTGGTTACTGTGTAAATAGAGTGTGACTCTACTTGAGTAGCCATCTTCTAATCTTTAAGAGGTTGTTGAATCCTAGTTGGATTTGAGATTTTGCCAACAAGATTTGTTCCTAAGTTGAGGATGATTGGTTGTATGGTTGATATAATTTCTCAAACTCTCTCCTTGGTTGTGTAATAGTTGAACAAGGTATCTAAATATGTAACAATACCTCAATAATAATCATAGGAGCGTAGTTTTTTTGCAATTCATATTGCAATTGTAGGGCTTTGTCTCATTTGGATCTTAAGTGGGTTAAATCCAACATAAATTGGAAAACTGCATTTTTGGGCAATGATGATTTGTTTGGACCATTTCACTTTATAAGTGCTTTACATTGCACTCAACTTATAGGTTTGTATGTATCATGAAGCTTTCTTGTAATGTTTTTTATGTGTTAGTGTTTTTCTCTTTCGTTTCTTTAAAAGAGAGGCGAATTTAAAAGTTTAATTTGTACTTTAGGGTCAAAGGCACTCTCCCACATACAGATGCATCTCATCAAGACATTATTTGATTTGAAGATCTACAAATAAACATACTTGTTTGTATGTTATGCTATACTCTATTCTTCATTAATAAACATGACATTTTTTCCAAAAACAATCAACAATCATATTTCAAAGTATAATCTAGCTCATAATATAATTTATATGAATATCAAATATATTCACAAAACAATGTTTTTTAGAGTTATTCTAACAAAATTGCATTACATAAGAAACATGAGATAGTTGTACTTAACCTTTACCTTGTAAGTGCTTTTGCTTTGGTGTTAAAAATAACATGGATTGGATCATTGTATTATTTTTCATCCATATTGATGCTTTCAAAGTATTTTTCATCCATATTGAAGATCTACAAATAAACATACTTGTTTGTATGTTATGCTATACTCTATTCTTCATTAATAAACATGACATTTTTTCCAAAAGAAAACAACAATCATATTTTAGAGTATAATCTAATTCATAATATAATTTATATGAATATCAAATATATTCACAAAATAATGTTTTTGATAGTTATTCTAACAAAATTGCGCTACATAAGAAACATGGGATAGTTGTACTTAACCTTACCTTCTAAGTGCTTTTGCTTTGGTGTTAAAACTAACATGGATTGGATCATTATATTTTTTTTCACCCATATTGATGCTTTCAAAGTATTTTTCATCCATATATTATTTTTCCTCCATGTTGAAGATCTACAAATAAACATACTTGTTTGTATGTTATGCTATACTCTATTCTTCATTAATAAACATGACATTTTTTCCAAAAACAATCAACAAGCATATTTCATAGTATAATCTAATTCATAATATAATTTATATGAATATCAAATATACTCACAAAACAATGTTTTTTATAGTTATTCTAACATAATTGTGCTACATAAGAAACAGAGATAGGTGTACTTAACCTTACCTTGTAATTTCTTTTGCTTTGATGTTAAAACTAACATGGATATGGATCATTATTCTATTTTTCTCCCTAAAGAGTTTCGTAGGTTATATCTTGTGTCAATTATGGTTTGTGAGTTCTATTTTATTATTCTCTATTTTTAATTTTTTATATATTATGTGCATCAACATAACACAATAATTAATGAATCTAACAGTCGAAGGAAAATTAACCCTCGAAGCATAGATCTCATATTCTAAGCATAATTTTATCATATCTATTGTGATGATTATGAAACAAAAACCCAAAACTTCTTACTCATTTATAATCTCCATTATTCCCCATTAAATATAATTTATTTATAATTTTCTTTTATAAGTGAGATAGTGATTGCATTACTTAT
>APFE030356317.1:415241-444268 GCA_000404065.3 Pinus taeda | reverse complement strand
AAAAAACAAAAAAACAAAAAAACAAAAAAACAAAAAAAAAAACTTACATCACTCTATGCCTATTGGTCTGCCATTGGGGAAAGTAGACTAGTCGCATAAGATCAAATCTTTTGTCGATTTAAACAATTTGAACTGGATAAAAAAACCAAAAAGATAATATGGTTTAAAGCAATTAAACAATTTACTAATAAAACTAAAACTATCAAAATCTAGGATTGCCACCATACTGTTATTGACATATATAATTAAAAATAAAAGGTCTTGAGAATTATGAGCATTCGGAATATTAACCACAGTAGCCATTTTAGCATCAACGTTTCAAGTCTGCAACAATACTACAAAAGTAAGATCATCTATTTTGGCGTAGAATCCACCTAAATAGTATCAATTATGTCACCCTCCTCATAAGGCATAGAGAACTCAAGGTCCACAAGCTTTTTGGGGAGGATGAATACCTTTTCAACCAACTTCCTTGTATGTTTTTACATTTTTCTAGTGCACAAGAGAATCTCCTGCTAGGTTTCAAAACGCTCCACCAAGTCTTTTCCCATGATGGTCTCCAACTACCAATAAATATCCATAATGTGCAAGTATCTTGTTTTTCTATTTTTGGTATTCTCAGTGTCTAACACCCATCCACCAACCTCTTCTTCTACCTCCACATTTGTAATGAACCTTTATTCAATTTTACCCTTTTGTTATGCTTCATCTATTTCTCTATGAATGTTTGGAGGGGTTGAACACATGCATAGAAACTGACCTCTTTATTTAGAATTGGGCTTGTGAGCAAAAGTGTGAATGGTGGCCCCTTCTCCCCAGGTGTCCCCCATAATGATTTGGACATACCATGGTTACCAAGGGGCTAAACAAATACATAAGAGTAGAAAGGTGGGAGATGAATGCAAACATTAAAAAATTAAGGGGAATCTCCATGAAAAACTAGGGAGGGTATAAGGAAACAAAGATATGGAAAGAGAGGAGGAAGTTAGAATCCCCGCAATTCAATGACACAAGTAGGGTCCCACAGAGTCCAGCTCAAATATGAATTCGAGCCAACCCACTTAGAGCAAGATGTAAAATAAACAATAGTCCAAAAACTAAAAGTAGACTTGAAGCTCAAAGCAAAGCTATATAAATATAACTTTCACCCAAATGATGCTAGGATAATGAAATCACACTCATAGTGACAAAGACACAACAATTAATATAGAAATAATTTGTTAAAAAAAGAGCTATGCTAGAGAAAGAAGATAATATTTAACCTAAAACTAACTATAAAATCAAGGACCAAAATTAAGAGTGAGTGCTTGTGGTACCAACATAGAGAGAGTTTCTTGTTGCTAAGATGGAAGCATTTTCCTTGGTTCCCAACCATCCAAACATCTTTGCTTGTGGTTCATTAAGTCAACAAGAAGAAACCTTCCACTAGGACTTTCATGAGCCCAATAAATAACACTTTCAAGAAACAAAATCAATTTTCAAAAGACAAAGAAACTCTTTCTCAGTCAAGTTGCCCAGATATATGCGTAAGACTCTAATTAACCAAAAGTGGAGAGAATTTATTACCCAATTTCTCTCGATAGTTCTAAATCTTTGCACTTGGACTCTTGTTGTTGCCATGAAACTAATATAGATAGGCGCATTAACTACTGAATGATGAATCTAATATGATATAATAACCACATTGAACCACCATACCATGCCCAAGATTCAAAGGTGATATCCCTTTCATGCATGTGAGGGTAATGAATGCCAATACTAAGTGGGAAAAGTCCTAGGCTTCCATCACCCTTGACCTTCACATCACATTATTACCCAATAATCATTCATGACATTCATGATAGTCACCTATCATGGGGACAATCCATCTCTAATTAATACAGAGAGATACTATATATTAGGGAGAACACCTTTTTTATTTTTATATCGAAACAAAAACTACTAGATATTTTTATATTAAGGCAAGTGTTGTAGCAAATTCTCATAACTAAGTCACATTAAAACATTTTACTTGTCTATAATCACAAACCAAAAAGGAGCATAAGTCTAGCCAATAACTATCCAATACAAGCAACTTAACATACAAAATTTTGTCTAGGAGTTTATGGCTTAAAGCATGAGACATAAATTATGCCTTCTTCCACAAACAAGCTTAAGCCAGAAAGAGCTTCAATTTTATTGCTGAAATTAAAGATGGCGGCTCAACTCACAAAGACTTCGATAGCATAAAGAGAGCAGCTTTCAATCATTTTCAAAATCTGTATAGAGAAGAGGGAGTGATGGACCCTAACTCTAAATTCTTGGAGGCGGTTCCTCCTAGGATCTCTCCCTCAATGAATCAATAGCTCAAGGCGAAGATCTCTATACAAGAAATAAAATATGCTCTCTCCAACATGGAGCCGAACAAAGCCCCGGGCCCGGATGGCTTCACTTCAAGATTCCTTCAAACCTGCTGGCAGATTGTGGAGAAAGACCTCTACAAAATGGTTTTGAAATCCCAAACTTGGCAGAAAATTGGGGGCAACACCAATTCAACCTTCCTTGCCCTCATTCCCAAGGAAAAGGGTGCTAAAGAATTCAATCGGTTCCGCCCCATCTCTCTTTCTAATATTGGATACAAACTGATCACAAAGGTCATTGCCAATAGACTAAAAGGCATTCTTCCAGCCATCATCCTGGAGAACCAAGGCAGATTTGTTCAAGGGAGACAGCTTGCTGACAATTTCATCTTGGTTCAAGAGGCGATCCACTCGAACCAGCTTCGCAAAGAGAAAGGTATGGTAATTAAATTAGATTTAGCTAATGCTTTTGATCGGGTCAGACTTAGCTTTCTTTGGGAGGTCCTGGAAAAATTCGACTTTGGAATGGGTTTTTTAAAATGGACTCGGGCTTGTATTGCTGACCCTTGGATTGTCCCTCTTGTGAATGGGAGAGCAGCTGGTTTCTTTAAAGCCTCAAGGGGGCTTAGGTAGGGTTGCCACCTCTCTCTGCTCCTCTTTGTTCTTCATGTTTCTGTCCTAAGTTTCTACCTGGATCAGAAACTGGTTGACCAAGAGATCCTGGGGCTTAATATAGCAAGAGGTGTTAAAAATGTCAATCACACCCTGTTCGCGGATGATACCCTCTTATTAGGGGCTGCCTCCGCCAGATTTGCTTCAAGTTTCAAGGAGGTCCTGGACGACTACAGTGAAGCTACAGGTAGCAGCGTAAACAGGGGTAAGTGTCAAATCTTTTGTTGGAATATTTTGACTTCCACCCTTACAATCATTTCAAGAATATTGGGCTTTACTGCTTCCCTCAAATGGTCCTCCTTTACATATTTGGGCCTCCCCGTCTTTCGTAAATTGGCTTACAAAAGAGATTGGGTCCCTCTATTAGACAAATTTAAGGCCAAAATCCAAGCTTGGGGGTTTTCATGGCTAAATCTCGCTAGTAAAACTGTCCTCATCAAATCCGTTCTCTGTAGCCTACCCATTTTTCAATTCTTTGTAATTCTTGCCCCTTCAGGCATCATAAAAAAATGGAAGCCTTCATTTGCAAGTTCTTCTGGAAAGGGGGCAATCATAATGACAGGAAAATCCCATTGGTAAGTTCGGAGAAAATTTGCAAGCCTCAGAGTGAAGGAGACCTTAACTTCAAGGATCTCAGCCTCCAAAGCATAGCCATGGGTGCCAAGATCTTCTGGAGAGTCATTGGATCACATCCAGGCTGGGCGCAAAGAGCTCTTTGGAGGAAATACTTCAGGAGAAAGAGAAAGAGATGCTTGGATGCCCCTCTTCCCATCACAGGCTCGCAGTTGATCAAACTTTGCCAAAAAGTAGTCCCTTTAATCAGAGACAGAGCATATTGGATTCCAGGAAACGGTAAAGATTGCAAGATTTGGGAAGATAGAATTATGATGCATCCACCCTTATCGTCTCACAGTACTCTACAATCGTTGCGCTTGTGGTTGGACAATGTAGGCTGCAACACACTTTGGGACATCTCGTAGTGGGAAGACTGATCATGGTTGCGCTGGAGACTCCCACCCGCCCCTCCTGAGCTGTCTCAAGCTCGCGATCAGCGCCTTGCATTGCTAAACTGAATGGCGCATGTGCGCATGGGTAAGAAGGACGCTTGAGGATGGGAAACCGCCCCAGGGCTGTACACAGTGGCGCAAGGCTACAAGAGCCTGCAGGATCGACCTCATGTCCCCCCCAACCCAGTTATATGGAACGGGATCTGGAACATTAAATCCATGCCCAAGGTCGACTCCTTTTGCTGGTTGTTATGCCACAGAGCGATATTAACAACTGACAGATTACAGAAGGAAGGCGTTCAAGGCCCCTCCCACTACCAATTATGTTGTGACAATGAGGAGAACGCTCAGCATATCATGCTGGACTGTAAATATTCAAGAGAAATCTGGCAAGGACTCTTGAGTTTCTGGAAACCTGAATTCACTCCGCCCATGACTATGCCTGACCTCTTTGCAAATTAGCGGAATTACTACCCTGAAACTCTCCCAAAAAATGAAAGATTCAGAGCAGCATGGCTCTCCCTGCCGAATTTCGCTTGCTGGCAGATCTGGATCAAGCGCAATAGAAGAGTCTTCAGGGATGAAAGTCTCAACTCACAGGTTATTATCATTAAAACAAAATGCCTTTGGAAAGAAAGTCTTGGGGATTATCTGCCAGAGCTGAATCTGAGTCAGCATGACTTAGATTGGGGCGCCTCGATGGGCCTCCATTTCTCAGGCGAAATTAGGCACCACAAGGTCACAAAAGAATGGCAATTCAAGGGAAAGGAGAACGAACTATCGGAATTGCTTCTCAAGCAATCCAGATTTTCTTTGTTCTTCGGCGGAGCAGTGAAAGGAAATCCTGGATTGGCTGGGGTAGGAGGAATTATAAAAAATAAAGAGGGCATAACAGTGGCAAAGTTCGCTTGGGGATTAGGGCAGTCAACCAGCATGCAAGCTGAAGCCTTGACACTTTTGCAAGGCCTTAAGCAAGCAAAGGCTATGGGTCTCTCAGAAGTCAGCATTATAGGAGACTCTCAAGCCATCATCAAAGTCTTAGTAGAGGATTCCTCTCTTGTAGACATCAGCCTGGCAAGAATCATTTCAAGAATCAGAACATTGATGAAATCTTTCCGGACTAAAACTTTCCTCCATGTCTTGAGAGAAAATAATAAAGATGTTGATATAGAAGCCAATAGGGCAGTTCCTCTTTCCGCTGGCTGTCTCTTGGCAGACGAAATTGAGAGCTGGGAATCCATTCCATAACGATTGTCATGTTTTACTGTATTTTGCTGAATCAGTTTGTCTGTCTATTTAAGATAGGGAAAATAACAAGATAGAATCAATAGTCTGGAATAAATTTCGCGGGTACCCAGGATTTGGGACCTCTGAACAGCTAGTGGAAGAAAATTTTAAGGGCTATGCCCGATCAAATGTAACCGGTGAAAGGAATTTTGGCCAAAGATCAATATAATCCCATACCCGTTCTTGTAAAAAAAAAGCATACAAAATTTCAAATGAATTAGAAAATGTGCCTAAAAGACTTATAGCCTTAGAAAACATAGGGGATTAACCAATGCAATGATCATTTTTTTTTCCAAGGAAAAATCACAACTTTTTGTTAATAAAAACAAAAAGTTACATTTGTAGAGGCACAATTGCATTCATATATTGTCTATAAGGACCATTGTATGTGCTTAAAGCACCCATTGCAGCCATGCTACCAAAAGTAAAAAATAAAATATAAAAAATTACCCAGATAAAATTGGATTTTCCTTTTTTCCTTTTTTCTTTTGAACTTTTTCCCAAACCCCATAGTTTGGAGAGGCCATAACAATGGCTAAATCTTCTCCTTCTAAAATTTTTTGCACTTCCTTCTCTGAGTCTGAGCTCTCTGAGACATGTGTTTGCTTTGTTCCAATAGTTCCTTGGATTTCGCTCTTTTCTCCATGATGATTATAAGGACTTTCAAAAGCTGCTACACCAGTAGAAAACTCTTCATGTGTCAGGTTGTCCCTTTTGTGCTCGTTCTCCCTTAGTGTGGGAACCTTGTTAATTATGTTTCCCTGGTTGTTGCTAACTCTCGTCCTTTTATTCCTCTTCATCATCTGAAGGAGACAACTCTGGAAATTGCCAACGATTTGGATTTTGTGGTCTCTTTTTTGCCCTTTTTTTTTTTCTTGTGGACATGAATTTTGCAAGTGCCTTGTCTGATGGCAGATCTGACACCTGAAAACAATGTTTTCAAAATCTAACCATTGTGTCCACTTAAATTCTTGGTGAATTATATGAATGCGGTCTGGTAGACCTTTGCTCAAGTCTATCTCCACACATATTTAGACAACCAATGCAATGATCATTGCTAACCTTGTTTGTTGCTTTTTTATCAAAATCACAAATTAGCACATTCAATTTAGGAGTTGATGAATGGACATATCCCTAAACTAGCCAATATTCAAAATCATTATTGGAATCGATGGGCCAAATTGCTTCCCTTACGCTAATTTGGTAATGGTGATGTGAATAACACCATATTTTGCTTCCAATTTACTACTATGACTCTTGTTGTTCCAAAATTCCCATTAGAATTTATAATTGTGCTAATGTATTTGTCTTTGATTCAAGATTTTTCCTAATCAACATTTGAATTGAGGCACTAAATCCTTCAAACTTGCATTCCTTCCTTTTGAGTATTTGTTGTATGTCCTTCCTTGAATCTGTAAAAGCATATGGATGATGCAAACTAATAACAAAATTATCCTAAAAGAGAGAATCAAGGAGGGTAATGAGCTTGAATGATTTGAAATTAAAAACTTGAAGGTCTATTAAAAATTTTGCAAGCAAGTTTATGTCTTATGGACAATGGATCAAGTTGCAAAAGCACATAAACTTTAGTGTTTTAAAAACTCAGTTTGCATAAATAAAACAAACAAATATGAACCATGAATAACAACACAAAACAACAAATTGATAACGGAGTTCACCCCTCATGGGCTACATCTATAGGTCAAGCTTCCAATGTTGGGCATTTTCAAATATATGCTCAAATCTAAATTACATCAATTTACATTGCTCAAGATGCAAAAATAGTGCTGCCAATGAATTCAAAATGTTAAAAAACCTCTATCTAGGCTCTTCTTGAGATCAAAAAGGTTAAAAATTGAGCAAGATATGCCTATTTGAACAAATTCTTCTAATTGTTCTGCAAATCTGCAATTCTTGCTAATCATCATATGGTTTTTTCCTTTTTTCTAACTATTGAGTGACAATTTCACTTGGCGTCGGTAGAATTCCCGCCGCAAAAGAGCTAAATTGTTGCCTCTTTAGCTGCGTCAATATCGCTTAAGCGTTGGTCAAGGTCACATGGCGCCGGGTCAGGGTAACCATTCACCCCCACCACTCCACTCCCTCCTATCTCAGCTCATGGTTATATTACAATTCATGGGAATAGGGGCGGTCGTGAGCTAGATGCCACCTAATTCACACCCTTTGTTGTGGTATTGGTCGTATGGCATTGATAGAATCGGGGTCAAGGCTTATGACCCCGCCCCCTCCGCTAACTCCTCCACATAGTCAAATGGATGCTGACAAACCAAGGGCTAGGGCCAAGTGCCCTACCTCCCTCCTGCCAACGTGCAAACCATTGTAATTGAAATGTAATTGGAATTGCATAAGGGGTAAGAACTAATGGCATGGCTTGACGGTAAAGCGTTGAGTTATATTGCCGTAGGTCGAGGGGTCGAACCTCACCAAGGCCCTGGGGCCTCTTTACAAAAAAATGGCCAGCCAAGGAGGGCCACGTGGCACCTCATAATTAGCCAACATCGCAACCAAACCAACCAATGAAATTGCACCATTTGCCTCAATACAACCTTGCCACTTGTCGAGCCCGAGTTGGTTCATACTGTCTACTGTGCCTTCCCGGTCAGTTGTTGATGTCAGCGTACGATATGCCCAGTCAGCAGCCTAGTCAACCCTGCTGCTCAATTTTTTATTTGTTTGGCCAAAACTTTAGAACATCATAACTTGAGCATACGATGTTGGTTTGAGGCGATTCAAGCAGGGTTGGATTCAGGAGGACGAACACTGCAATTTAGCGCTATTTTTGGTTAAACATAGATGGAATGTAAACAACTAAGGTGGAATATAAGCATTGAATTTCATATATTATTGACATGATATACATTTGTAGTACATTGATGTGACCTTTTGATCCATATTCCAAGTGGTCTCTTGGACTCTGGTGGCTATTCACATTCCACACCAACCTATAGAGGATTAGGTGTCCAACATTCCCCCCCTTAATTTGAACGGCCATGTATGAGTCCAAGAAGAGAGTTGTAATACAAAATGTGCAAAAAATGCATGGCAGCACTAGGCTAAATGTGCTTTCTGAAATGTTGGTATAAGGGGGGTAGTTTAAGGATGACCACCAACACTGGAATGCTTAGTGCAGTTCACGAAACTCTTCCAAATCTAGCATGAAGCTAAGGTCTTCTGCTAGAGGAAGTGCTCCTAATGTTTTGAAGAGGGAAACCTTCAACCTTGAAAGGGAGGTCTCACCCCGCATAAAAACGGAGAACCTCAACTTGAAAAGGGAGGTCTCAACCTATGATGGTTTAAGGATAACCACCAACTCTAGAATGCTTAATGAAGTTCTTGGAACTCTTCCAAAATTGGCAAGAAGTTGAAGTCTTCTGCTAGAGGAAGTGTCCCCAATTATTTGAAGAGATGTCTCAACCTTGCAAATACGGTTTAAGGCTAATCACCAACCGAAGGCATGCTCAAGGGCATCTTTGTCTCTGGCTACAACTCTGAATTTGGTATGGTAGGTTGTGGTTCAAGCTCGCTTGATGCGGCTTTGAAGCTTGTAGATGACCATCGCTTCCCCCCATTAGATACAAGGTGATATGATGGAGAAAACTCAACTGCAAGACCTTTTAATATTCTACAATAAATTATGACATATGACTGAAATATCTTCTTGGTTGTTGAAGCCCATTGCCAACAAGCAATCCATCTAAGATGAATCTTTGTTCTTGCAGGAGGCTTGTTTTTGAAGTATTTGTTTGAAGAATGAGTGGTTTTATGATAGTGCTCACAATAAATAGGCAGGGCAAGAATACCCCTACAACTCTGATACCATGTTAAACATACATGGAATGTAAAAAGCTAATGTGGAAGATAAGCATTGAATTCCATATATTATTGACATGATATACATTTATAGTACATTGATGTGACTGTTGGATTCATATTCCGAGTGGTCTCTTGGACTTCAGTGTTTGTTCACATTCCACATCAACCCATAGAGGATTAGGTGTCCAACAATTTTGAGTGATTTCAAACACTTTCCTTTTAAGTTGATCCCATAGATCATTCCTCCCCATTGGAAGATTTTGGACCACCAAAAGGTTATTTCCAGTCAACAAGTAGGTGAGGGTACTATTACCCACCATTTTGTGGGTGATATCCTTAGGATTTTTTTAATTTTTTTTCTCCAAGATGGTCCTCAGCCGGTAGCCAACAGCCCCTTGTAGCCACCAACTAGCTCATTGTGCCATTTCTTTGCCACCTAAGCTGGCCATGTGGTCCCTCACCCATCTGTCATGATCGTATATTTGAAGGTGGGCCTCTCGAACCTAAAGGTATGCCTTGTCATTTGGTAATTGAGTATTGTAGTTTGCTTATCATGGACACTTATGGGCATGGATTGATGGGGGGATTCAATGGAAAGAATGGGATAGGTCAATGCTCTTGTCCCCTAGACCCCTTTTGGATACTAACCTTGGATTCTAGTCCTGTGGGATCTCTTTTACTAACCATTTGGCTTTAGGGATGGTATTTCATGGGAAACCCTTATTTTGGTTGTGTGATCCTTCTCCCTCATTCACATATATTACCCCCTTTCCACACATTATTACCCCACTCATCATTTATCCCGCTTGGGTACACACTCCTCCACTGGGTCCACACAGGGCTAATTCTCCCCTTCCCCTTGCCCACACCTTGGGTCAGGCCTGGAATGATGCCTCAAAGGTTGATGCAACCAAAAAGAAAAATTAAAAATCATAATTAGCCACATTCAAAAGAAAAATGTACCACAAAATGCAAAATATGGTTGGGACAAACACATTTGGCACGTGGGAAAAAGTCGATACATGACCTCTACTCCATAATCATGGCCATCACCTTGGTCCCTGCAGGTTCTATGAGCATCCTTCATCATAAAGGAACCTGTGATTGTCCCAACCTGTGGTGGGAAATGAACCACCCTACCTTAAAATGGGGTATCCACTGCTATATCTCACACATCATGCTCTTACCCCTTGAGCTTTGAGCAACTAATCAAAGAAAAATCATAAAAAGGCAAAAGGAATATAAGGAAGGGTGGAAAAATCAAGGTCGAGGCACCTCATGTACCACAATTGCTCCCTCCTATTCATTATATACCCAAGTGTGGGCTTCCCCCTTATTAGCTACCCTTGTTCCCCAGCATGTGGCCCAGGGCTACCCCTTCTCATCCCCTACTTCATTAACCTCTCTATCGCATATCACCACCTTTTAAAGGATGTACGTTGAACATATTATCCCCTTTAGAAGTATAAACCACCTAATAGGATACTTGGTTAACCCCATTTGGATTTGGAGACATTAGCACATGCCAAAGCTCATTATGGAAGGGAAGGCCATTATGAAATCCCCACTTGTGGTCCATGGTTTATAAGTTATTTTACTCAATTTTTCTAATGACTTGTTGTACTGGAAGACTAGGGGACACATTGGATCTTATGCAGGATTATAGATGGTCTCCATCTTGGGTTTGGCCTCCCTATACAAGGTCCTAACCCTCCATATGGATACATTGGCACATGTAGGGTGTGTGTTGAGAGCCACGAGCCTCTACAACAGTAGACAACACTCCATGGATCCCCGAGGATGTTCAGAGATTGCTTGAGATTCACCTATTGGACGAGGAAGACGCAACTGGTTCACCTTTCCCCAGCCAGCCCTGCAGATGTACCATGCACTTGGTAGATGACTCCAGATTTGTAGGATAATGTGGCATCACCTACACCATCATTGGAGCCCTTACAAATGATCTACAGGCATCTTTGACTCATTTGGAGACCCATGAGGTTACTATTATGCCCCCACACCCACTAGAAGCACCACAGGTTTATTGTTTGGAGAACAAGGAGCCAACCCCTTATCCATCATTTTTGAAGGTCCTATCCTTCATTATGGCACTTATGGACCTCATTAGGCCTCTTGGAGGGCCCTACGACATGTATTTTTTTATCATTTGACATCTTAAGAGGCTTATTATTTCATTTGTGAGCTAATTTGGTGGGCTTGTCACCAAAAGTTAGGTTATTAGCACATTATTTTATTTTTGGGGCTTATGTAGGCCTAGGAGACTAATTAGAACTCCTCGTTAGTGTAAAAATACAAGTGAGATGAGTTCATTTGCTCATCGTCACTTTGGATTGGATCTCTTTTCTCTCTTAAGAATTTCACATTTTTTCTTGGAGGATGAATTGGAGCATGGATGAATTTTGATGTTTGCATTTGGTTTATCTTATCTTGGAGCTTCTCTATTGTCAAATTGTTGATGGTTGGATATGTTCTATTACATATAAGTACATGATTTTAATGTTATTCTTATTTTACTTTTTCATATACATTAGATTGGGAATTTCACTATTTTTAGGGCTAATTGTTGCATGCATTTACTGCTTAAATTGTGGAATTTTGTCTCTATATAACACCTGTCAATGTATTGGCCACATAATTTGAATGAAATTTCCTAGGGATAATTCTATCACTAAATTATGTCGACTTGGGTTAGCATCAGATGTGCTTTAGCCACGAAATTTGGTGGAGAAGTTGGGGCACATGAGATCTCCAATACCCATACAGGGTTTGGGCAAATCCTAAACAGTTCAGGAGATATTAAAATAATTAATATTTTTAATGGAGTCCCTAAGTCTAAGCTTAGGGAAAATAAAATACTAATGAGAATTAATATGAAACTGTGTTAGAATGGTCCAAAAGACATGGATCAAGCTAGACCTAATCTTAGTTGTCAATTAGGGACTTAATCTCGGTCGTTGATATGTCAACGAGAAAAGTATAACAGGGGGCTTGAGGGTCACTTGGAGAGTACACCAGAGTGATCAGTCATTCTATTCTCTAGAGTGGGGTTTGCTAAGAGAGATAGAATCAGTGATGAAAGTTGCATCTGAGGGGCATTGAGTACAGAGAGGCGGATATAGTGTCGGGAGAGCAGTGCAGGAGCCAAAGAGAGTGACGCAGTAGAAGCTAGGGCTCACGCAGGGCCACGCAGAGGCAATGGGGAGTTGCGCATGGCTTCATAGAGGCTAGCATTGCTGGCACAGAGGGCCAGAAGGCTGACGTGGGGCCTCCTAAGGTTGATGCAGACCCATTCAGGGTGACGCAGGGCCATCACTGGGCAAACAGGGGCTGACGCAATCCAGAAAGGTAGACGTTGGGGTTTCCGGGGCAAATTGGAGCTGAGGAGCTGCCAAAAGGTTTATTGTGGTTTTAACCGGGACATTTGTCTCATCGTGAGAGGTACTACTACCAAGGAAATTCTCTGTTGGGTAAGTAGGATTTGGAACCCAAATTGTACTCTGAAATTACTTAATAAGAAAACCCTTAGATAGCTGCACTGGTTTTCTCACATTGCGTTTTTTTCGAGGAAATTAGTCAAAAAATAACGGTTTCATTTGGTGTGATTATTTATGTTTCCTTTAGTTGTTGATTTGTAATATGTTGAGCATGCACTAATGTTTATTTTCAGTATTTACACTGTAAATAACTTGTTAATTAATCGGACAAGTAGGTAGGAATAAATTAGTAAAGTGCATGGAGGGATTCTGACTAGTATCTTGATAAGCCATCACCTTTTGCAAGTCGAAGTATAAAATTGTAAGGTTGCTTCCCCTTGCCCTAGAAGACAAGTGAAGTAGTCTTAAGGCCTCCTTTACCAACAAACAAGGTTCTCTTTCATGATTATCCTAGACTCCATTCTCCCAAGACTAAGGAATTAATCTACCAAGAGGTGGTCACTCAAAAGTCAACTCCTTTCCACCTTCTTCTAGATCTAGCCAGGTTGGGTCATCTAGGGATTCACCTTCTTGACAAAGTAGCCCTCCAAATGGTTCAATCTCCTAGTCACTCCTGCATTGGTGTATCCTCAAGGCCTCCTCCAATTTTGAAGCCATTCCTACAGTGGAGTTGTGAGATAACCCAAGCCTTAACTCCAAGATCAAAATTTGCCCTGGTATTCCCAAGGCTAGTGCCTCACAGGATTAATTTCATACCTTTAAGTGAAAATTATTTCTTTGGTCCTTTCCCCCTCCTTGTCTGGGTTAAGAACGTCATTGGTTGCTAAATGCTTCCCCCTTAACCTAGGTTGGGTCCACTTGGTCCCGTGTGGTCCCACACCTTTGAAAAGTCAAACCTTCAAGGACTATTTGGGAAGTCAAGTTCAATAAGGATTTTAAGATTGGGAAACTCCTTCATAAGGCATATTCCTCTAAACCTAATCCTCAAGTCCTCCCCTCCTTCTCCTAGAAATATTTGTACCTTTCTTAACAAGCAAGAAAGTTCTTTTCTTAAAACCCTTTCTAGGAAAAGGATTATAAGGGTCACTTCATATCCATTGGTCGATTTACCCTTTACAAGTCACCTTCTATATATATTGGGTCTCCTCCCATTGGTGAAGGTTTATAAAGAGGAGGGAGTCTTAGTTGAGGTGACAGTGGATTAAGCCTCCATCGTTGCCCTTTAGGAATCCATTTTATGACCCCTGCTAGTTTGAGCGATAACAGGTACAACTCACACTTCCGATCTCAATCCACTTGGACTTACTTGGATTAGTTCCCTTGAGCCCCAAACGAAGATACTCCATGTTGCCTCTACGTAAAGTCCTTATCCTCCTGTCAAGAATAGTATCTTGTTGTAATTTTTCTAAGTATTTAGGAGATAAATCTTCTATTGTTGGAATCAATACATTCTCTCTTTAATCTTCAATCATAGGAGGCTCATATAATCTCAAGTTTTCCACATTTACAACAACATAAATTTGCATGTATGATGGTAAATCTAATCGGAAGGCATTATTACCAAGCTTCTCCAAGATTTTAAAAGGACCATATCTGATTGGTTTGAGCTTTTTACCTTCTCCTTAGAGTCTTTCCTTGCTAATATAAAGCCAAACTTGATCTCCCACCTAGAAGTTGTGGTCAACATGATGCTTATCATGTCTCCCCTTGTACTTGGCTTGACTCTTCTCCAACTATTATTGTACCATGTGATGCACCAACTGAATATGTTCAATGAAGTGTTAGGCCTTATCTATATCATTGTGTCCATCCACCACAACATCTTTCCTAAAGATACTATCTAAAGGAGATTTTCATAAGTATCCCAAACATTCTTCAAATGGAGATGTGAGAGTCGAAGAATGTTTGGCTTTGTTGTAGGTATGCTGGATGTAATGTAAGTGTTCATCCCAAAGCTTAGGATACTTATTGTAATATCCACGAAGGAGATGTACCACTATTTTGTTCACCACTTCTGTCTGCCAACTAGTTTGTGGATGAAATGATGTGTTCTTCTTCAACTTGGTGTCCTTGAGTTCCCATAATCTTGACCACAATTTCTTGATAAATCGAGAATCTCGATCAGAAATAATAGAAGTGGGTAACCCAAAATTCACCCATACATTTTAGAAGAACATATGTGTGGTTTGTTCAGCAAAAACCTACTTCTTAAAAGGCATCAAAACAAAAAAAAAATTAAAACAATCCACAACAACATAAAGATAATCGTGACCTTTCTTAGACATAGGTAGTCCTCCTACAAAATCCATAAAAATACTTTCCCAAGGATGAGAAGGAATAGGAAGTGGAGTATACAGAGCCAACTTTCTATTGTTAGGCTTGCTAGTAGCACACATAGAACATCCTCTTACATATCTTGACACACTTTCATTCATACAAGGCCAATAGAAATACCTTTGTAATTGGGCAAATGTTTTTCCTACACCAAAGTGGCCAACAATAAGAGAAGTATGAGCTTTGTTATAGATCTGATCCAAAAATATAAGACATTAGAAATAAACCCAAGAATAAAGAGATTTGAATATAGAAATGCTTCACTTTATTAATCAAACCCTCAAGGTAGGGCAACACCATACATTCACTCCTTAAGGAAGGAGAGCACTCCACAAGCCATATACATGTTCATACAATAATCCTTTACACCTCTCAATGGGGAGTCTCTAGCCTCTATATAGGCCTCATACATACAATATCATGGGTCATTACCATGGTTTCCTCAATACCATCTATCTAATACCATGGGCTTATTACATTATTGTTAACTACTTGTGGTCCCTTTCATGATATGGGTTAACCACCATATTTATTACTATGGTCCATCCCATTATTACACTATTCCCTTGGGTACCTCCCTTTGTACCCCATATTATCCCCCCTAGGTATACTACATTCCACCCCCCTTAACATGTTTCGTCCTCGAAACATGGGAAGAACACAAATAATAAGATCTACTCAAAAGAATAGTCCACTGGTACCATGCACATGCATCTAGCCATCCTAGAGAAAGGTGAACCATCGATCTAGCTGGTGCCTCGCTCGCTTGAGATGGAAGCTGACCGTCACGACTCTTCTGTGTGGATCGTCGCTCCTCTTTATTTGTCATGTTGGGTTTGTTGTCCTTGTGGCTACTTTGTTGCCATCTTGTTGGTTGTTTTCTTGCAAGGTGATGTGGGTGGTGATATGCTGAAGTTTTAACCCCTGATGTCTTTTTCTTTAATTCACCACATAATGGAGTCTTATTGGTAGTTGGTACATGTGGAATATTTTGTTGTTGCTTATCTTCCAATATTACTTCAACCACTGATTCCTCATCTGATGTATCTGTACCTGTAACATTTTATGCTTCAACCTCCTTGGACACTACCTATACCTGGTTTGATGTTTGCGTTTGGTTGTCGACCATCAAGAGCTCATCATCTGATGTGTCAGTCCCTGGAACATCTTCTGCTCGGGTCTTAATGGAAATATCCTGCAATGTAATTTCTTCTTTTTATACCAGAGCTTCAAGAATTTCTTCTGCACATTAATATTGACAGTACCCATGGATTCCATCCAAGGATATCCCAAAACAACATCCATGTTAGGCCCCTATACTACTAGTGTAACCCCTTATTATTATTAGTACAACCCCCTTATTATATTGATGTACCCATGTAGTGCCCATATTGTTACTATTGTGCCCCTTAGAAGCCCATTATTGTTATTATTGTGCCCTTACATTATTATTGTTATGTAGGCTTTGATTATATAATGACCCCTTAGACTCCTATATATAGAAAGGAGGTCTTTTCATTTGTATCATCAAAAATTGTTCATTTATGTAATGTAAAGGAGGTTGCCCCCTCAAAGAGGTTGAATTCTAAGGCGTTGATCTCTCTTTTCTATCTTTTCTTGAGCTGGTTTCATAACAATCCATGTTATCCATATCTGAAGTATAAAAGTCACAATGCAACACATACTTATCCATAGAAAGCTTCACATCTTTATAACCTTGAACAACCCCATTATCAACCTGTGTGTTTTCAATGTGTTTTGTTGGAACTTGCAATTTTTTTTCCAAATTAACATTGATAAAATTATGCTTGCAACTAGGATTTATAGACACAATGATCTTCTCCTTCTGAATCAATCCATAAACCTGCAATAAGGAGATACCAACAGAAAATAACCCTTTAGGTTTCTTGGTTTCCTTCTTTCTTGCAAAAATAAAATCTTTACTAGGTTTTTTGGTTTCCTCCTTTCTAGTATGAGACCATTTGTCCAAAAGTAGTTCTTCAAATTCGTCAGCACGACATAACTTAAGAATCTCACTATCAAGTGATTTCCACCATATAACAGCCTCATCTTTCAAATAATACCCTGTTTTGTCCTTCCAACACCCTGAGAAGTCAAACTTAAGATGTGCTATAAAATTTTCAATAGAAGACCCATTATTTTTTCCTGTAAAAAACTTACTGTTAGAATCCATGAAGCGGGTTTTTGAAAACAAATCGCTTACTTGGCAAAAATTTGAAATGGCCACAATTCAGTCAATATTGCTCAGAATCAATATTATGACCTATTTTCGGAAATGGAATAACCATTCTGCATCTTCCCATGTGATATAAATCCCGATCTAGGCACTGAAATTTCCTATTCGCGCTGCAACTGTCCCGCCATCACAAAAAAAATTGCTAGAAAAATAGCTGATTTTAAATCAGTGATATCTCCCTCATTTAGACTCCGATTCAACTGATTTTTTTTTTTTTAAATTGGGTAACTATTCACAAATAATCTAGATCTGCAATTAGATTCTGTAGATTTTGCACCAGAATGTACATATCTGTGCCACAAACTCGTTGCCCCAAAAAATGTCTACAACAACACTGATTTTTAAATCAACGAGATCTCCTTCATCCGGACTCTGATTTGGTCGATTTTTTTTTGAACTTGGGTATTTTTTCACAAAGAATCTAGGTTTGCAATTAGTTTTTACAGTTTTTGTCTCAAAACTTACAGATCTACACCGCAAGCTCGTTGCCCCGAAAAAATGTCTACAACACCATTGATTTTTAGATCAGCGATATTTCCTTCATCCAGACTCCGATTCGGCCGATTTTTTTTTGAAATTAGGTATTTTTTCACAAAGAATCCAAATTTGCAATTAGATTTTGTAGATTTTGCCTCAAGACGTACAATTTTGATCTGCAAACTTGCCGCCCTAGAAAGTTCCTGCAAAATAAATAAATAAATATAAATATAAATTCTCCACTTTTGCCCAAGAAAGTGCTCGGATCCCACTTGTTATAGATCTGATCCAAATATATAAGGTAATAAAAATAAACCTAAGAATAATAAGATTTGAATATAGAAATGCTTCACTTTATTAATCAAACCCTTAAGGTAGGGCAACGCCATACATTTACTCCTTAAGGAAGGAGAGCACTCCACAAGCCATATGCTTGTTCATGCAATAATCCTTTACAGCTCTCAAGGGGAAGTCTCTAGCCTCTATATAGGCTTCATACATACAATACCATGGGTCATTACCATGGTTCCCTCAATACCATCTATCTAATACCATGGGCTTATTACATTATTGTTAACTACGTGCAGTCCCTTACATGATATGGGTTAACCACCATATTTATTACTATGGCCCATCCCATTATTACATTATTCCCTTGGGTACCTCCCTTTGTACCCCATATTATCCCCCCTAGGTATACTACAAGCTTTCCTTATGATGTTGACTCTTTCACCCCATGGAGCACATAACTTGCCAAAATGATACAATAATTAATCATGAATATGATAATCCAATTCTTCAACATGATTGCCTTAACACAAAGTTGCATAAACATCTTTGAAATCTTCACCTTTAGCATGTTGGTCAACATAGCTCTCATGCATGATTGAATTATGCTTAAGAATGACAGATGCACTAACAATAGGCCTTTATAACATATCAACAACTTTGTTGTATATACCTTTCTTATACCTGATTACAAATTGAACTATTGTAGAAATCCCATCCATCTGAAACGTCTAGCTTGTTGTAGCTTGGTTTTGGATTGTAAATATTGCAAAGGTTGATGATTAGTATGCATAATTGTTTTCTTACCCATCAAATAATGCTTCCATTTCTTCACACTTTGTACCAAATCATATAACTCTTTGTCATAAGTTGGATAGTTAATTACCACATTGGTAAAGGTTTTAGAATGATAACAAATAGGCTCACCATGTTGCATCAAAACTGCTCCCATGGCATAATCACTTGCATCGGTTTGAATCTCAAATGGCTACTTAAGATCTAGAAGTACATGGACTGGTGTTGTATTGATTTTCTTTTTCAATGTATCGAAGGCTTTCTACAACTTGCCTCCCCACTGAAAGACCTATTTTACACATGTTGAAGCATGTAACAGAGCTGCAATAGATGAGGAGTTAGCAATAAACTTTCTCCAATATTGGCTTGCCCCCAAAAATCTCCTAACTTTTGTTACATTATTGGGCTTAGGCCAATTCACAATGGCTTCAATGTTTGAGGGATCAATCTTCAATTCATCCCCTCCAACAATATAACCCAAATAAACTGAAGAGGTTTTCCCAAATTCACACTTATACATATTCAAATACAATTTCTCTTTCTTTAAGATATCTAAAACTTGCTTAACATGCTTGACATTCTCTTCACGAATCTCACTGGAAATCAGAATATCATCTAAGTAGACTATGACAAAATCATCAAGAAATGGTCTCAACACACCATTCATTACTCATGAATGTTGCAAGTGCATTACAAAGCCCAAATGGCATAACTTACCATTCAAACAAACCTTGTTCTGTCTTGAAAGCAGTCTTCCAAATACTCACCTTCAACAATCCCGAGATGATGATAATCACTTCTCAAGTCCAACTTAGTGAAATAAACAACATCCTTCAATTGGTATAGCAAATCATCAATACAAGGAAGAGGATAACGATTCTTTACTGTGATTTTGTTTAAAGCTCTAAAATCGACACACATATGCCATGTACCATCCTTCTTTGTAATAAAGACAATGGAAGGAGATGTACTTGGTGTGATGACCCCTTTATCAAACAACTCTTGAATTTGCTTCTTGATTTCTACATTCTCCAAAACTGACATTCAATACATGCCAATGTTTGGAGGAGGTGCATCTTGCTGCAATTGAATCTCATGTTGGATTCCTCTTTTAGGAGGCAACCCTTCAAGTTCTTGAAACATCTTGTCATATGTGTTAACAACTTCAACCAAATCATGCTTGAGTTTTACGTCACACCCTTGGAAAGCTCCGGATTCAATAGTACTTTGGGTTTAATCATCAACAATACAAAATTATTACTAGCATTTACAAACCTTTTCATTTGACCCACACTTACAAGAGACAAATTCATCTTCTTGCAATGTGCTCTAACAATATACTCAATTCCATATTTAAAAAGATGATATTTGTTCTCATGACGATAGAATATGGCTTTTTGGTCATACAAGTATGGACTCCCTAAAATAATTCCACATATGTCAAGTGGTATAACATCAAGCTCTACCGCATCAATAAAATTTGCAGCAATGGCGAATTTAAATTTAAATTTTCTTGTCACTTGCAATTCGCATTGTCACATACCTAATCCAAAGTGTAAGGTTTAGGATGAGGAGTAGTTTCTAAGTTTAGTTGCTTGACAATAACTTCAAAAATAAGGTTAATCTGGGATCCGCTATCAAACAAGATATCAACTTTGGTATGTTTTATAATGACTCTAATATGGAAAAGCTCAATTCTTTCTTTATCATTTTGAGGCTCAATAGGCTTACTAGAAGAACTAGTACTTGCAATAAAAGCTTTACCTTTCATTCCCATGCCTGTGATTTTGGTCTCATCACCTGAATCAGATCCTAGATCTTGTTGAGTTGTTGCAACAACCTTTTGTTTCCCCTTGTTGTTAAACATATTTGGTCTCATTTTTGGATGTAGTTTCTAACAATGGTATTCATCATCACCTTCTTTTGAACAATGTTCGCATGTGAGATTTTCTCCGTCTTTCTTAACTGTACCATTATTTTTGTCTTTGCCTTTAAACTTCCCATTTCCTTTGTCTCCAGGTTTGGATGGCTTCTTGCTAGTCTTTTGAGGAACATTCTTCCCTATTGCTTCTAAATGAGTTGCCTAAACACATGCTCCATCTAGACCAGTGGGATTAAACATAAGAATTGTATGTCTCAAATAACTATGTAATGCACCTATGTATTTTCTCTTGTAAAAACAAATCTACACCCAAGATTAAAGCCCTTCTTCTAAATTCTTGTGTGTAACTTTGAACAATTTGACCTTTAGCTTGTCTAAAATTTTGCCAATCCACAATTCCCTTTTGCATGCAAGCTAATGGATAAAAATGCCTTCTTAATGCAACTAAAAAATCATTCCAAGAAGAGATAATTTTACCACTTTTCTTCAAGTCTTCTTGAGTTTTAGCCTCCCACCAGATGAGAGATGCACTTTCCAAATGAAGAGAAGCAAGCTAGATATTGGTCACATCATCCTTAATCCTTTGAATCCTGTAATAGACTTCAATTTAATGAACTCAATTATCCAACTTTTCAGCATTTACTTTCCCATTATACATAGGCAATTCAAACTTGACATCAAGCTTTAACAAAGGAGACTTAGAATGTCCTTTTGAAGACCTTGGAGGAGTATGCGAAGGAGATGAAGTAGATGGGGATGAATGTGAAGATGGAGGTGAAGGAAGAGGTGGAGAAGCCTCCCATTACCATCGTTACCTTTTGGTTGGTTTGAACTTTCTCCATGCAACCTTGTCGTCCTCTCTTCATATAAATCTTTCACCATTTCAAGCATGTCATAGAAAGCCTTTCTGAAAGCTCTCTCATCCTCAGACATCATCTCATGTCCTTCTTCATGTGCCATGACTGGTGGGGTTTGAGGAGTTTGTGACCTCCTTCTCCTCTTTTCAACTTTAACCTTGTAAGTATTAGAAAATGCTTGCAAACACAGTCAAACCTTCAAAACAACCATGCTCTGATACCAAACTGAGATGAAATTAAAAACTTGAAGGTCTATTAAAAATTTTGCAAGCAAGTTTATGTCTTGTGGGCAATGTATCAAGTTGCAAAAGCACATAAACTTTAATGTTTTAAAAACTTAGTTTACATAAATCAAATAGAGAAATATGAACCATGAACAGTAACACAAAATAAGAAATTGATAACAAAGTTCACCCCTCGTGGGCTACATCTCTCGGTCCAGCGTCCAATGTTGGGCCTCTTCAGTTATATGCTCAAATCTAAATTACAGTGGTTTACAATGCTCAAAATTCAAAAAGAGTGTTGCGAGTAGATTCAAAATGCTCAAAAACCCCTCTTTAGGTTCTTCTTCTGCTAAAAAAGGTTAAAAACTGAGCAAGATATGCCTCTTTGAACAAATTGTGCTAACTGTTATACAAATATGCAATTTTGGCTAATCATCCAACAATTTCCGCCTTTTTGCCAACTGTTGAGCGATAATTTCACCTGGAGCCGAAGGAATTACTGTCGCAAAAGGGGTAAATTATTGCCTCTTTAATTGTGCCAATATCCATTAAGCGTCGGTCAAGGTCACACGGGGGACCATGTGGCAGGGGGTCCGGCTAACCGCTCGCCCCTGCCACTTTGCTCCCTACTGTCTCGACCCATGGATACATTACAGTTTATGGGATCGGGGCCCAACATGGGTCAGGTGCCACTTGATCCATCCCCTCCATCGCGGTATTGGTTGTATGACATAAATAGAACTGGTGTTAGGGCTTAACGACTCCGCCCCTTCGCTAACTCCTCTGCGTAGTCAAATGGTTGCCGACAAGCCAGGTGTTGGGGCCAAGTACCCCACTCTCCTCCCGCCAATGTGTGAATCATTGTAATTGAAATGTAACAAGAGTTGCATATGGGGTAAGAACTAATGGCATTACCCAATGATAAAGCATTGAGTTATGTTGTGACAACTTGGGGGGTTGAAACCTGCCAAGGCCTTGGGCCGCTTTACAAAAAAATTGGCCAACCACGGAGGACCACATGGCGCCTTCTCATCGAGCCACGTGACACCTCATAATTGGCCCACATCACAACCAAACTAACCAATGAAATTGTGCCATCTGCCTCAATACAACCTTGCCACTTGTCGAGCTCGGGTTTGTTCGTACTGTTTATTGTGCTTGCCTAGTCAGTTGTTGACATCAGCATACGGTTTGCCCAGTCAGCAACCCAGTCAACCCTGTCGCTCAATTTTTTAATTGTTTGGCCATAATTGCAGGAGTTTTGAGTTTTGACTGTTCATCTCTCATGTAGTAGGCCGCATGTCCATATGATTTAACCTTTCTTGAGTTGACATATAACATCATGGAATTTGTTGGTGGTAGATCTTAACATTGATTACAATGTTCCCTTCTTTTCCAAGTGCTCTCTTGTCTACATATTTGTTCACAATTTGGTTATTTTCACAAAGTACATGATAGAATATAACGTTACGAATAAATGACAAGACTTACCAAATCTTGATAAATGTCGATGCCAACTTGAAGCCTTTAAAATTTATACCTCGTACCAAATGTCTGATAACATTCTTTGAATCCTCCACCGAAATAAAACATTAAATATACCATGTTCATAGGAAAGCTTCAAAAGTGATATCAGGGTCAAGCAAGGTTGCCCATTATCTCCTACCCTTTTTGGTTTACATATCGACAAGCTTGAGGAGTGGTTAAATTCGCAAGAGGGTGATGGTATCTATTTGGGCAAGTTTGTTATAAGGCTTCTTTTGTTCGCAGATGACCTTACTCTGCTTGCTAAATCGACTCCTGGTTTGCAAGAGCACTTACTATCCCTTGAGCATTTTTGTAGAAGTGTGGGGATGCAAGTCAATATTGGGAAAACGAAAGTAGTGGTTTTCTCTAAGAAAAGAAAACATAACCAACATAAGTTCTACTTTGAAGGCAACATTATGGAAGAAGTCGTGGATTACAAATATCCTAGAATGGACTTCAACAAAAATCTAAGCTGGAATGGTTGTAGAAAGAAAAGAACTTTGGGGGGTTGGAAAGCATTTTATGCTTTTCAAAATAGGTGTAGAGAGGCAGAGTTATGGGACTGGAAAACCACTCAAACTCTTTTTGGGCTTCTAGTGATTTCGATGGTTCTCTATGGTTGTGAACTATGGGCCAACAGTACATCCGATATGCAGTGGAGACAAATTGAGAAATTTAGAAGCGTTTGATTACAAACAAATTCAAGATTAAAAGTGCAGTTTCTTATGCTATATTGTTAAGTGAAACATGGACTGCTCCTATTGAAGCAATTTCTATGGTGCGAGTCATAAGGTATTAAAAAAGATTTGAGCAAATGGAAGAGGGTAGATGGCCTAAGGTTGTCTTTAATGACAGATTGTGCAAGAGAAAAAATACTTGGATGCAACAAAATAACAAATGGTTTAGTAAATGGGGTATTTGCTTGAACGCTTGTCCCATAAACAACAAAAAGATAAAAACTTTTGTTATGGAAAAGTTCCATAAGCTTACTTGGTATAAGGAGCTAGGAAGAAAGAAATTATATTGAAGTGTTTAATCCCACTCATAGTCATCAACCAAAAGCATACATAGAGGCCAATATCTCTTGGAGAGCCAAAATTCTTATTGCTCAGTTAAGGACTAATTCTCATCAACTCCGTTGTGAAACAAGGTGCCGGTAAAGGCCAAAAGAAGTGTGGGAGGAAAGAGTATGCATTTTTTGTTCTTCCGGAAAAGTGGAAACAAAAAAACATTTCATTTTAGAATGTGAGGCCTTCGAAGACAACAGAGAAAATTATGCAGATATGCTGGCAGCTAGCTCTTGGGATAATCTATTTAGTGAGGGGTTTGTCGAGAAGCTGGGAGCATTTATTTTGAAGCTTCACAGAAAAATGGCCAAATACATCACACAAATGAAAAAGCAATCTGTCCCATAAGCTATCTTTAGCCTCATAGATGTTAAAATAATTTCTTTCTTTCTTTCTAAACTTTAATAAAATTATAAAAAAAATTACAAATCCATATATATATATATATTTTAATAACCCACTCACACCCATCACACTAATTAAAATGATTTTTTTCCCATAAATTTAACTTTAGTTGCCCTAACTATTTCCAAATTTAAAGACAGAAAATTAAAATGATTATCGTAGTCCGTAAACGCTCAAGGAATGGAAAAGTGACACTGGCATTCCAATCTTTCCACCATAGAGTTACGACAACGCAACAAGTGAAGGGAAGAGGACACAATTTCCCCTACTCAAGGAATGGAAAAGTGACACTGGCATTCCAATCTTCCCACCATGGAATTACGACAACGCAACAAGTGAAGGGAAGAGGACACAATTTCCCCTACTCATGATTGTTGTTATAAAATATATTGTTATCCACATGGCGATTGTAAAACCAAAACCCCAAACTATTACAGAAAATTAATAGAGGACTAGGCAGATATGGCTAGTTCCATGGGAGCTCCTAGATGTGCCGCTGTACTGTTTTCATCTCACAGTGTACAAAATTTGTACACTCCACACTCCAATTATATAATTTCCCCTTGGTCCGGCCTAAGGGCGCTCTGCAAAATCAGTTGCAGAAACCCTAAACTCTACCAAGAGAGAAATATAAATGTTCTTCGGCAATGGCGCAGTTTGAGCACGAGAGCAGAGGTTGACAATGGGGCTGTACTGTTGGGAAAGAGTGAGGAATTCGATTATGACCTGTTCACAATCGGAGCTGGGAGCGGCGGAGTCAGAGCTTCCAGGTTCGCTGCTAATTTTGGTGCCAGGGTTGCAATTTGCGAGATGCCTTTCGCCACTATTTCCTCTGATAATGCTGGGGGCGTCGGTGGCACGTAAGTCTGCTTTTACCTGTGTTTTTTGGTGTGTTCAAATCTGTTTACGAGAAGCTTTGCTGATATATTTAAGGTCGCGCCTTGTTCCTCTGGTCGCAGGGTTTTATGTATACGTAATTGAAATGTAGATGGGATAAAAATAAGCATTAATTTCAAATATTTATATGGTTGGTGAATTGGAGAATCCATGGGTGTTTTATGTATCCATGGCTGTCTGCTTTTGGCGTCTTCTACATATTAGGCAAAATATCATAATCACGTAGGACCCGAGGAGATTATTCACTTTTTTTTTTTAACCTCCAAAGGTGGCCTCACATTCAAATGAAGCTTTATTTTGCATGAGTATGTTAAATTTTAAAATCAACCATTTCATTCCTAATCATGTCTCGTGGGCCTTCCTTGATTTGTGTTGTTATTTTATTTTATTTATTTTTTAAAATATTTTGTAACATATAACAAAGCACCCCACCTTCTGGTGAGATTTTTTTCATGGCTCAAAGCCTCAACAACTGGCTCACATAGAACAACACATATCACAAGTGGAATTTCAACCCGCACAGGGAAGAACACTTTTCCTTGATAATCACTTGAGCTAAACCCAATCAGCTGGTTTGCGGTTGTTACCCATGAGATGTCCTTAATGATTGGAAGTTTTACCGTTCCATGGCATCTTCCTATGTTGGGATTTCTTTCCCCATTATTATTAATACGCTTATCTATACAATCATAGTAATGTTATATTCCATACTAGTTGGAAATAGATGCCCAATTGCATTATAATTTTTGCCTTTCATATTGATTTTGGTGGTAGATACTGTGTACAATATATATTTGTGCAACACATAGCCCTATGGGACGATGAGGATGACAGTAATAAAAAAAACTATTGCTTTTTTTATGCTGATAGTAAAGTGCAATTTGGATCTAAATCTTTGTTAATAGCGTGAATTCATAGACACTTTAGCAGGCTCCCCCATGATGGCTTTTGCTCCATATGATCACCTCCCATGTTTGATTCCTACCTTCACTGGGATAAATTGAGCTGTAGCGGCAGCTGTAGTGCTGTCTCACTACCATTGGTTTTGAATCTGTGGCCCTTCTTAATGTGGAGTTTGTCATTATGTAAGATCCTATGTTGCACTTGTTTTTGAGACGGGAAATTTCGGGGATAGCGGGACATGTCCATTGGAAGGCTAGTGTGCACCCCAAATTGTTCAAGGGATGGCAGGTTGGTGATGATGAATTCACCATAAAAATCTGGAATTCCTTGAAGTTTGTAAGTGCACCAAGCTATACTATATAGTATTATGCACATCCCTCACACTTGTAGGATTTGCGTGAAAATTCTGCACTATTGTAGTGAACAATCTGAAACTAAATTGTAACACCAAGTGTAGAAAATCCATGAAATTCTGATCTGCTAATATGAGCAATCTGAAATATGATTTCTTCTCATATAAACACAAAATTTCTCTACTAAACTTTGCCAGTGGAATGGGAACAAAAATAAATACACAAGAGAACACAACAAATTTTTCTAGGGAACCCAACTGGGAAAACCCTATGCTTGATTGAGAATTTCATTGAAGAAATTAGAGCAGTAGATCTTATACAAATACAACTTGTTTCAATCTGATTTCTCTGCTAGTACCAAGCTTGAAACTATCAGCAAGACCCCTGATCTACTTGCCTTTTTCAATACTCACACAAGCTCCTCTTGTACGTCCTTTCTCTCACAAGCTCCACACATAAACCTGTACAATCTGCTCACAAACCAGTGAGCTCTATCATCTTGCCTCACCAACTCGTGCTTACAAGACAATGATGAAATTGTGTCATCATTCCTCCTTATAAGCACTTCGATTAGGCTATTACTGGCAAGTTCTATTTGAGGAAAGTCGAACTGTTGATTCTCTAGTTAACAAAAGCTCACTGGTTGTGTTAACTCGCCCTTCCTATAATTTAGGAGTCTGGCTCAATCAACTTGTCCTTTACCCAAAATAACTTGCACTAGAAGACAATAAACTTCACCTTCCACTAATTAGCACTAGTCAACTGCTTCTTGCACTCCTAACTTTTAGGAATTTGACCTAAATTTTAGGAACTTGTTTGACTTTTGGGGAATTAGCTCCTAACTCATAGGAACTCATGCATGCTCAAGGAGAAACTCATTGTGGTTCCTTTGATCAAGGCACAAATCAAGGAACCCTTTCTCGCTATTATTTTCAACACCAAAACACATAATTCTCTACCCTTTTGCAGCGGAATAGAACATATTTAAAAACACATTCATACAAATACAATAACACAAAATTTCTAGGGAACCCAACTGGGAAAACCCAATGCTGTTTGAGAATTTTAGTGATAGAAATTTGAGCAATAGATCTCTTACAATACAACTGTTTCAATCAGAAAACAATCTTGTTCTCCCTTTGCTTGTCCTAAGCTTGAAACACCTTGCAAGAACCTTGATCTAGTTCCTAAATCCTTGTGCACAGGGAGCTTATATTATTTAGGAATTAATTCCTAAATCCTAGTGCAAATCCCAAGGAATTCTCTTCTATCAATCTACACACAAGCTTCTCCTTAGTATGCCCTTCCCATACACAAGCTCTTGCACACAAA
Organism: Pinus taeda; assembly: GCA_000404065.3. Classification (NCBI taxonomy): domain Eukaryota; kingdom Viridiplantae; phylum Streptophyta; class Pinopsida; order Pinales; family Pinaceae; genus Pinus; species Pinus taeda. Next base: position 416,076 of record APFE030356317.1, on the reverse strand, counting down.
CTCGTGCTCTCTATTGTCTTGTCTCACCAACTCGTTCTTATAAAACAATAATCCAATTCTGTGCCTTCGTCCTCCTCATAAGCAATTCACATCAACTAAGTTTGGCAAGTTTAGTTTTGGAACTCAGTCTTGTGATTGACTAGTTAACTGAGTCTAACTGACTCATGTACCTTGTCCTAGCCACAAATAACCATTGAGACTTCTAACTCGCATTAGGAGACAAACACTGAGCCTCCAACTATTCGCATGAGTTAAACTGCGTCATGAACTCGCCCTAACTTTTAGTAACTCATCCTAACTTATAAGTTATAGGAATTCGTCCTAACTTATAAGAACTTGTGCATGCTAAAGACAGGATTGCTTGTGGTCTCTTTGACTAAGGCACAAGTCAAAGAAGACCTTGCTACAGTTTTCAACACTCTCTCTTAGCGAGGAAAGTGCTTTTGGAAGAACCTCATCCACCTGGATCTGTCTCCAACACTACCACGTTCTCTATTGCTGCAACTGCTCCCTTTGAACTAGAAGACTTTCTTGCTTTCTTTTGTGGAACCTGATCTGAAGTCGGCCTCCCTATGCAGACTCCTGTACCCAACCGAAGCCCTAAATAGAGATGACAATGCCACAAACTTACCTCTACTCAGCCCAGACTCTTTAAATTTTTAATTTTTCATACTATATACTATAATATGAGAAGTATACGTTTCAGTTCTTTTAACCTGAAATAGTTGCAATTAGATTAATAAAGCGCAGAAAATCTTCATTTTTTGCATTAATGAATGGCATTACATAAATGCATTCATACACTGAATATAGCTCTGTGCTATTCTTTACAATA
>APFE030356317.1:402716-414128 GCA_000404065.3 Pinus taeda | reverse complement strand
ATATCTATGATGATGATTTCGGTGCAAGGAAAATAATCACTGTCTCAGTGCAGCTGTAATGATGAAGATCTCAGTAATGATCACAACCTCGGTCTACCAATATAGTGACCTCTGAAGCAACCTTATAGTCTTGGCATACTTGTGAAGAGAAAGATTCCTAAGTGACACTCTCTGTTTCGACTTGTATTCTGGAAGCAATCATGATCTCGCTCTCTAAATATTTTAGTATATAGATCTCAATGTCATGATGAAGATCTCAGTGAAGGAGCAACAATGGTGCAACAACAATGATTTAGTTGTTATGATGAAGACCTCGGTGAAGGTGCAACAATGGTATTGCAACAATAATGAAGATTTCGTTGGTGCAGTAATGATGGCCTCAATGGTGCAACAATGATGATGATCTCAGTAGTGACAAAGAAGAGGATTGGTGTCTTGGTCTTGGAGTGGCTAAATAGGTCACGGGTCATGGTCTTTGTATCCGTCAATTGAAATCTCTATAAAAAGAATTTTGTGTGGGTTTTCCTCTCAAAGAGTGAGAGGTTTTGGCCTTGGCAGAAAGTCAACATCGTGTGTTCTTGTCTCTTTTGTTTTTGGTAACTATTTGATGAACTAAGCAGACACACTCTAATAGTAAGGAAAGATTGTACTAATAAGAAAAGTTAAAACTTAAAAGAGCCTCACAAATAGTTATCATGAGCAGAAGAATCTTATTAACTCTAATTGCTCTAGATTCTTCAACACTAACCATATGAATCAGTGACTGAGACAATGTGTTTGCTTACCTTCTCGCTTATTGTTTCATTGATGAGGGCAAAAGCTTTCTTGTCCTTGCTCTTCCAAACAACAAGTTCGTGGTAGACGTAGGCTTGACTGGTGCTTCCTCCTTCGACTTTGTTATCATTTTGATATTTCTTTTGAAGTTAATGAAGAAAGAAAAGTGAAAGGTAACCACAAACCACTTTTGGAGATCAGGACCTAGCCTTCCTGATGCTCAGAGAGGGCTCTCTTTATAATTTAAATTTGTTTTAGTTAAGATGATTTTAGGCTAGTTATTGCTTGCACTTGGGTTTTGTTTTGAAATTGGGTGGTGGGATCACTTTACTTAGATGAACAGAGGTTTGGCTTTTACCATTGGGCTATGGAGTCTAATGTCAGACAAACAAGACTGGATTTAGTTCTAAAAACAGTGTCTTTAGGGCAAGATAGATGAGTCACTGTAGATCTCAAAGGCTAAATTGTGGAATGGTTTCAAATCGGATCCAGGGTGCAATTAAGGGTTCCCTAGGCCGAACTTTGGAAGGAATGAAAGAAATCAACCGGGATGGGAGAGCAATTAAGGGTTCTCAAATCCGGGTATCAAAGGAAAACATGTAAATGACTAACTGTGCAAAACAGAGTGTACTTAAATAAATTTTGGGTGATATTTCCAATTAATTCATTCAAACTTAGAACACATTTAAGATTATGAAACACATAAGATGGTAACAAAATCACACAAAGAAGATACTTCACTGCAAATGGCTCATCCCATGAATCCTGTAGTGAAATGCTTTTATTACTTGCTCCAGTTTGTTGACTTGAAAGTGGTACAATCACCCTTAGGTTTCAAGATCAAAATAACTCTACAAATATAAAATAATCCACCCTAATACTTCAAATTATGAAGTATTTATACAATAGGAATTACAAAATATCTCAAACTACATTGAGAACTAATCTAGGAAAACAAATATTTTCATGCAAGAAGATAGAGACAACTATTGAACTGCTGTTTGCTGTCTCTGTTATTTAGGTTTTGCTGGCTTTCCTCTTTGATATTTTGCCCTTTATGCTGCTTGGTTGTTTGGTCTTCACGTTGGTTGTTCTGTTTTACTTTAACCTTTCACCTGATACACTTTAACTTTGCTGACCTGTCAATATCCTTTGACTCTGTTGTTTTACTTTTTATTGTAGACTTATATTTTACTATGTTTTTCCTACAGTAAATCATTCAGATTTTCCCATCTCTCTTCATCTGGTAATTGGATATTGAGCATTTTTCTGTACAACATACCTGCCTTCGTATATTTGGCAAAAGTAGGCTTATTAATAAACAAGTGTTTTACCTCATGATGGAGGTAAAACAAGTTTTCAAAAGTTTGGTACAATACTCTGTCTGTTGGCATGCCCTTCATGGATGAAGTGATTACCTGTTCTTTGGCCACTTCCTTGATCTTCTTGTTGTAATATGTTTGTGTCATTAGCTTATCATTTATAACTAAGGGATTAGGTAATCCCTTTTCTTTCAAAATTTCGAACTTAGCCATGCACCCGTCAATGGCTAGTTGCATGTTTTGACACTTATCTTCTAAATTCAACATCAAATTCCTCTTAGTGAGGACTTTTCTGACTTCCAAAATTGTACCTGTCCGGTCAGGTATCTCCAGTTCTTGTAGTTCATACTTATTCTTGGAGTTGAGGAAGTGGATGATTCTTGTTGCTTCCTCTGTCATATCTCCCAGTTCCGTTTTAACCCTTTCAATGGCTTTTGTAGCCTGCTTAATCAAATCAATCTATTCAAAAATGACTTAGATGGATGGCCAAATATTATTGACAAAGTCAATGATATTGGCCCACAGTTGTTCTTTAGCCTTACCTATAGGTTCACTCAATGTCAGTTGTTTCTCGAGGCTTTTTATCCTTTCATTCATCCTTGTAGCCTTTTGTTGCTCTTCTTTATGCATGATTTGGGCAAGTTTGCAATCTGTCTCAAGGCTGGTGACTTTCTCCTTAAGTTTGTTCATCTCGTTGGTCTGAATGGATATTTCTTCCATTGCTTTGACCAACCTGTTTGCTTCATCACTTGTGGACGCTGTTGCTATTGATCCTGTTGCTGATGTAGTCGGTGCAGATGTGGGTAGTGCGGTGGCCATTAGAGCAGCGAGAGCTAATGATGCTGGCAAAGTAGAAGGTACAGCTATAGTAATTGTTGGATTGACAGTTTTAGGAGCATTATCAATACTAGCTTGTTTGAGCTGAGTCAAGCTATCTAGCTCCTTCTCCATTTCCTTTAACTGGTCATTCAATTGCAACACTAAGTCCATTTCCTCATGATTGGTCTGGCTTTCCAGGACTTCTTTTCTCTGTGGGTGCTGCAAATGAGGCAACTTGAGCTGTTTCTTGAGGGTTGCTATGTCCTCATTCTTCTTATTGATTAGTTTCTCTGTGGCTTTAACATCACTTGGATTCATGGCCCAGTTCAATAACCAAGTCCTTTAAGGACTTTCTCCTGGTGTCTTTAGCCTGTGAAGAGGCTTTCTCCAATTTGTACTGAGCTGTTACACTGTCCAATGAATCCTGCAGCTTGTAAGCAGCCATGGCCTTTGCTGTGAGGGTGGAGTAGATCATTTCTCTAGCCGGCTTGTGAAACTCTATCTAATCAATTAGATGAACATCCCTGACCAAGACCTCAAAATTTTTCTTGTAGTTTGATGAGGTCTTCGGTTGCTGTACGGTAGGCTGCAAAAATGAGACTTGCATTTTTCCTTCTTTGATGTCAAAGGCTGACATCAGTCTAGTTTGGTTTGGTGGTGTGAGCTTGAGGTATTGGGCATATGTCTTTGACCTCAGTTTTTCATTCCTTATTTTTATCTCTTTAAATTTGTCTTTGATATCCTTTTCCTTGTCAGCTGGCCTAACATAAGAAATCATCTCCATACTTTGCTGTCTATCTATCAACTGTGTGTTGGACGTTGAGGGCTGCTTTGTTTCCTTCGATGCAGCGACTTCTTTACTTTGCTGCCCCATTGCCTTAGTGTCAATTATTTCCTCCTGTTCAGAGATAGGATTCAACTTGGGCCTCTTGCTTGGCTCAACCAGCTCATCAGTAGTCTCCATGGCAGAGCTAGATGCCTTATCCTTGCTCATCTTAGGATTCTTCTCCTAATTTAGTGGAGTCTATATGACAGGAGGAATGTTCATTGGCCCTCTTTGTTTTGGAACCTATAGGAAAGAGTTGTGATCAAATTGTCTTTCCAAATCAACAAGTGTGTTCTCTACACCCACAATAGTGCTGTCCATGTCAATCAAGGTGTTCTCCACCCACTCAGCGTGGTTAGAAAACTGTTTAATGTCAGGTCTTGGGTGGTGGACGTATGCTCCCAACTTGACCTTGAGTCTGAGCTTGTTTATGACCCCATGAGGGTCATAGTGCCAGATGAAACTGTTTCTGAATTTCATTAGTTGAAGTAACTTGTCGGCCTCTGGTCCAACCTCTCTGTTGTTGCAAATAAATGGGCCCATTTGGTTCTTCACTTTGAACTGGGTTTTCTCCCTATAAGCTAGGAAGTGGATCTCATCAGAGCTGATGATTTGTCTGAAGTACTCAAGAGCAAATATCCTCATAGGGAGGTATTTGGGCAACTTATAGGGGGCTAGCTCACAACCATAAATTCAGATTTTAGTGTGGTTTTGGTACAAGTACCAATCTCCCACCTCGTTGTTCTTGGCTAATTGCAGTACTCTCTTGATCTCTGGGCTGATTCTTAGAAGTTAGCATGTTCATGACTTGGTATACAAAACAGTCTATGAAGTCTTTGTAGGTGAATGATGTATAAAACTTGTGGACCAAGGGTGTCCAGTAGATGACTGATCTCTCCTTTACCTTGGTGTCCAATTTCTGGATCCTCAAAGGGAACTTATCTGTCTGGTAATACAAAAACATATGAAACAACACTGAAGAGTATTTGAAAACTCTTTCAGTGGGTAGTCTAGTGAATTGTTCATGCATTCTGTTTGCAATGAACTGGGCATAATCATATATAATAGCAGGAGGCTTGCCTAGAGTGAAAATGGAGAAGAAGGCCATGATGACCTCATCCACATGCTCATCTGATGTGTATCCTAGGATGCATGAGAGCATGGCGATTATTTTCTTGCCAGTCTTTGAAAAAATAGTGGCAGCAGAGGTGGAATGTCTGTAGGAGTATGTCGTTCCTGAATGATGAAATTTTGGAAAATTTGTTTGATTTTGGCTGGGTCTAGTGTGACGTACAGGTCCAATAGGTTTCCAATGGACAAAGGAGTCGGATTAGGACTAGGCTGGATTTGTAGCATCTAGTTGATGGATTCAACAGTAACGGTGTATAATAACTCATGGTTTGGTGCCTCAATAACCCTTTGGTTTGGAACATAACATGCATGACAAAAATGTACAATGTCTGGGAATGGGTGAACTTTTGGAAATGTATACTTGGGCAAATTGGATTCCCAAAGGTTGATGTCGTCAACATGGTTTAGGAACCTATCCTTACTCCAGCAGTGGATTCTTAGAAGGTGGCTTGGAGTAGTAGTGTCTTTGATTTGGAAATCCCTGTCTGCCAGGGCTAAATGGTCAATGTCTAAGTGAGGGGTTGAGACCGGTCTGACATGCAAAGAGGTCTGGGCAGCCATCTTTGTGATAAAATGTGGGAATTGGGCTTATACAGCTTGTGGAAATGAAGTCTGAATGTGTCTGGTTCAGAGATAGGGTATTGGCAATTTGCAGGATAGGGGTTTTGGTATTTTAGGGGGGAATACTCTCAATTCAATGGAAATTTATTAAATTCAATTACTTTAATGTTTGAATTTACTGTATACTTTTGAATTTGAGAGGGCCGTTTTGGTTCTCTGTTGAAATACCTGGAATTTGAGGTTCAAGATGTGAATTGGTTTTGAATGGTCGCTGTAGAGGGTTTTGTGGCTTCAGTCGCACAATGGAGGGCTGAACTGGGCTTTTGGAGCATGTTCGAGAGGCAAGTGGTAGTCAGAACCGATTGTAGAAACTCGGGGGCGCAGTAAAACTTAGGACACTTACGCAGAGAAAATAATCGAAAAGAGTGAAACTGGGGGTCTGCGGGCTTTTAACCAGGAGCGGTGTAAAATTGGTGCAAGATTAAATTAATGAACAATGAGTGGTTTTCGACGGGGAGGTGGTTTCGGGAGCCATTACATTGCTTTTGAGCAATGGGTGGTATTTTCCCAAGAGCACGCGACTTAACGCAGTGCCGCCACGTTGCCCAAGGGGCCCTTGCAATACCTTCCATATCGCGTGCCCTCGGGCCAATAAAGGTCAGTAGCTGATCTGAAAATCACTCGTGAATGATCTCAGTTAATTAATGAAGGTATTACAGACTCATGTGCTGCGGTGTGTCTATGTTATTTTAGGCAACAGATCGATAAGATTGCGAAATACACAGACACTTGAAATAGTAAGAGAAACACAGTAAACAAATACAGAACACAACAAATTTAATAAGGAGTTCACCAAATCCTCCTAGGCTACGTCTCGTGGTCCAGCTTCAGTGGTTGCTTTTTCTATTGTGTCTTAAAGCAGAGACTTTACAATAAGGAGCTCAATTTGAGTCTCACTTAACAAATGATGATAAGTAGGGTGGTACTTGGATTCCCCAAGCCTCTAAAGTACACAGACTCCCCCTTACTGGATCTCGACCTCAACTGGTCTCTATCGTATGAGCCCAATTTGGTACTCAATACCGGATAGGTATACACAGAGGAGTTGCTTAAACCTCTCAAGCCCTCTCTGGAGTTTACAGAGTCTCGGACCCTCTCTGTCTCTGTCTGCTCGATGCTGCCTTTGCTCTGCAGGTCAGCTCGGCTTCTCTGTTCTCTGCAATTCGCTTGTTTCTCTACTTCTGTTCCCCCTCCGCTCTTTGTCTGTTCGTGGCTTGAAGCCAATCTGCTCCTTGACTGTTTGTTTCCTCTTCCCGGCTCTCTGGATCGCCTGCCTCTGTCCGCTGGAATTCCCTGCTCTGCGTCATCATCGCCGTGTAATGCTGCACAAAGAGGTGGCCACTTGTCGCCTTGCGAACTAAGTGTCATTTTTCTTCAAACGGTCGTTATTTCTGTTACTCCAGGATTTGGCCACAAAACTTATTCTTCTGCCAGCTCATCGGTCATGCCGAACCTCAATCTTATGTGCCTCAGTCTATTTTCCCGTCGAATTCGATCATCCATCGAGTAAATTCCTCGTCGTTGATCTGGAGCCTCCAGATCCTATAGTCTCCATTTATATCGCGCGAGTAAGTTGCTCGATTGTTACTCACGCGATGTAAGCGTTTTTCTCTCTCATCTGCTAGACATGTGTCGCCTGACGTATGGCATTGCGTTGACCTCGGCAAACCCGCTTACCGCTCGAAGTGCACGCGATATCTTGTCAGTTTTGGCGGCGGGACCCGACTTTTGACGTTTTCTGCACGGTTTCTTGTTTTCCCTCGTGACCGAGCGCTCGGTGCTTTCCTTCTCTGAGGGTTTTTCCTGTGATAATCGCGTTTCAGAAACTGCCTTTGTTTCTGGATTTGGGCTTCCGATTGCCAGTTTGCCTCCATGCGTGGTCCCCATGGGCTAACGGTCAGCGCGCTTTGACCGAGGGTCCTCGTTGTTCTGTGCTGGCCACAATTGCCATTGTCTAAAGGTCATTTATGATAAGCTTGTTATTCATAAGATTTGATTTGACATAATTTGAAACAGTCATGAGAAATGTTTAAGGATCCAATTCGGATCACGGCCTTCCCACTGAAAAAGCTTTTGGACCACCAAAAGTTGGTTTTCAAGCATCGACTAAGTGAAGGTATAACTGTCTCACTTGTCCAATCTCTATCCATTTTGCACTGCTTGGCTTTGAACCCTTGAGTCCAATCCTGAGGTACTCAACATCTCCCCTATGTGTCATCCTCACCTTCCTGTCCAGAACTGTCTTCCTGCAATTCATTGAGATATTCAGGTAACAGATCATCAATAGAAGGCAATTGACTTTGCTCTTAGGGATCTTCAATTAATGAAGGTTCAAATAGTCTCAACCTGTCTGCATTAACGACTGAGTAGATATGCATGTAAGCTGGTAAATCAAGGCGAAAAGCATTCTCACCAATTTTCTCAAGTAACTTAAAAGGTCCATACTTATTGGCTTTAGCTTTTTACCTTCACCTTGCATTCTGTCCTTGCAGATATACAGCCAGACTTGATCACCAACTTGGAAACTATGCTCCATCTGATGCTTGTCATGCCTTGCCTTGTACTTGGCTTGGCTCTTTTCTAGCTGATCTTGTACTGCCTCGTGAATCTCTTGGATTTGTTCAATGAACTTGGTTGCCTTGTCCACATCACTGTGTCCATCAACTGCTATGTCTTTACCAAAGACAAAATCCAAGGGAGACCTTGGTGTGAAACCAAAACAGGTGTCAAAAGGAGATCTCTTTGTAGAAGAATGCTTTGCTCGGTTGTAAGCATGTTGCACATAACACAAATGTTCACCCCAAAGCTTGGGATGCTTGCTGCAATAGCCTCTGAGCAACTGGATCACTGTCCTGTTGACTACTTTTGTCTGGCCATTTATTTGTGGATGAAAGGCTGTGCTTTTCTTCAGTTTGGTGTCCATCAGTTGCCATAGACTCGACCAAAACTTTCGAACAAATCGGGTGTCTCGATTAGATACAATGGAAGTGGGTAATCCAAAATGAACCCATACATGCGGAAAGAACAACTTTGCAGTTTGTTTCGCTGTAATCTGTTTATTACAAGGTATCAAAATACACATTTTGCTGAACTTATCCACAACAACATATAAATAGTCATGACCTTTCCTAGATTTAGGGAGTCCTCCAACAAAGTCCATGGAAATAGTTTCCCATGGATGAGAAGGAATTGGTAATGGAGTGTACAAGCCTAGTTTTCTATTGTTGGGCTTGCTTTTAGCACACATGGTACATCCTCTTACATATCTAGAAACTGTCTCATTCATTTTTGGCCAATGACAAAATCTTTGCAGCTCTGCAACTGTTTTACTTGCAACAAAATGACCTGATATTAGAGAAGTGTGTGCTTCTCGAATTATCTTTACTCTTTTAGTTTGTGGAATGCATAGCTTCCCACAATGATACAAGAGTCGGTCCTTAACATGGTAATCCAATGCTTCTACTCATTTGCCTTGACTTAAAGTTGCATATACTTTCTTTGAAATCTATATCTTGAGCATATTGTTCAATGTAGCTCTCATGCAGTACTGAATTATGTCTAAGTATAGTGGATGCATTTAGAATAGGTCTAGATAACATATCTGCAACTTTATTGTGTATGCCCTTTTTATATCTGATGACTAAATGAAACTGTTGTAGAAAACCCATCCACCTATAGTGTCTTGATTGTTGCAACTTAGTTTGGGAGTGTAGATATTGAAGTGGTTGATGATCAGTATGTATGACTGTCTCTTTGCCCATTAAGTAACGTTTCTACTTTTTCACACTATGTACTAATGCATACAATTCTTTATTATATGTTGGATAGTTAACTACTGCAGAATTAAATATCTTGGAGTGATAACATATGGGTTTACCGTGCTGTATCAACATTGCTCCCATGGCATAGTCACTGGCATCTATTTGGATCTCAAATGGTCTTTGAAGATCTGACAGTGCTAGTACTGGTGCTGTACTAATCTTTTCTTTCAAGGTGTCGAAGGCTTTCTACTGTTTGCCTCCCCATTGAAACTTCAATCCTGTTAAAGCATGTAAGGGAGTTGTAATTAAGGAAAAGTTAGAGATGAACTTTCTCCAATATTGTGCGGCTCCTACGAAGCTTCTCATTTCTGTAGCAGATTTGGATTTAGGCGAGTTGATGATGACTGCAACTTTAGAGGGATCTATCTTCAATTCACCACCCCCCTACTATATGTCCCAAATAATTCAAAGATGTTTTGCCAAATTCACATTTTGAGAGTTTAACATAAAGTTTCTCTTTTCAAAACATTTAGTGTCTGCTTAACATGCTTTAAATGTTCTTCCCACTTTTTGCTAAATATAAGAATGTCATCCAGATATACCAGTGTTGTTAAAATCGCGATATTATTGTATAATCGTGATATTTTTAACAAAAAGATAAAATCGCTTTTAGTACTCAGAAATTTTTTTTTTGCCCGATTTTTTCGAAAAAATTGTAAAAAAAAAGTATATACCTTTTTTTTGTAAGGAGCAGGAGGTGACCTTTTTTTTTTTTGAGGAGGAGGAGGTGACCCAAGCTACCCCTGTCACACGTAGAAGACGTGGTCTACCTCTTATAGCTCCTAGTTCTTCAGCTTCTAGAGCACAACAAATTCGATAGTCTACTGCGCCCTGCCAACTCCACCGACATCTACATCTAGAGGGGTAAAGGAAATCAATAGTATTAGACTTTAGTTATTTGGTTCATTTCATTGTATATGGCATTATGACTCATGATATGAGATACATTATTCTATTTTTTGTTGATATTTTGAGGTTGAGTTGGGACTCAGGAGTTAGGACTTACTATTCAGGACATGATTCATTGTTATGTGTGATTTTAGCACTAGAAATGATGTCAAGGATCTTATATATTAGTTCTTTTTATCATATTTATGTGTCAATGTATTTATTTTATGTTGTAGATGGTTTAGATATTAAAAAAATTGAAAAAAATGAATATTTTTGTATCAAACGATTTTTTGTTTGCGCCGATATTATCTCGATAACGATTAGTGCAACATTGGGATATACAATAACAAAATCATCTAGAAAAGGTCAGAGTACATCATTCATTATTCTCATGAAAGTAGCAGAAGCATTAGTTAAGCCAAAAGGCATAACCAGCTACTCATACAATCTCTGCTTTGTTTTGAAAGCAGTCTTCCATGCGTCTTGTTCTGCAACTTTGACCTGATGATATCCACTATGCAAGTCTAGCTTGGAAAAATAAACAACTTCCTTTAACTGATCTAATAGATCATCTATGCGAGGAAGGGGATAACGATTTTTGATCGTTATCTTATTTAGTGCTCGGTAATCAATGCACATTCTCCATGAGCCATCTTTCTTTTTCACCAAGATAATTGGAGACCCACATGGTGATGTGCTAGGTCTTTTGAACCCTTTCTCGAGCATCCCATATACCTGCTTCTTGAATTCTACATTCTCTAAAGCGGACAACCTGTACATCCCAATGTTAGGCAATGGAGCATCTTGCTGCAAATTAATATCATGCACTATTTCCTTTTTGGGTGGCAGACCTTTAGGTTCTTGAAACAAGACATCATACTCTGAAACAACTTTTTCTAAATCAGCGTGCTGTTTAGCATCACAACCCTCAAAGACATTGGTTTTATCAGATTTCTTTTCCTTTACAACCATCAGTAAAATTGTTTGCATGAATTTACAATTCATTTCATCTGCCCTGAGTTTATGAGAGTATAATTATTCTTGAGCTTATGAGATTTTACGAAGTATTCGATTCCATCTTTAACGAGTAGATACTTGTTCTGAGCTCTATAGAAAATAGCTTTTCTATCATACAAGTAAGGACTTCCTAAAACAATTCCACATATATCCAGAGGAACTATATCTAACTCAACCTCATCTACAAATG
>APFE030356317.1:314112-402706 GCA_000404065.3 Pinus taeda | reverse complement strand
ATAATTATTCTTGAGCTTATGAGCTCTTACAAAGTATTTGATTCCATCTTTAACAAGTATATAGTTGTGCTCAAATCTATAGAAAATAGCCTTTCTATCATACAAGTAAGGACTCCTAAAACAATTCCACATATATCCAAAGGAATTATGTCTAACTCAACCTCATCTACAAATGTTGACCCAAAAGAAAACTTGAGTTTGCATTGTCTAGTCACTTGTAGTTGTGCTTTATCATTTAACCATCCAAATGGGTATGGTTTCTTATGAGGTGTAGTCACTAATCCCAACTTCTTTACAATTGCTTCAGAAATTAAATTTACTTGTGAGCCACTATCAAACAAAGTGTCAATCTTTTGATGTTTGGAAATAACTCGAATATGGAAAAGCTCATGCCTTTTTCTCTCATTTTCTTCATCATTAATAGATTGTGCAGAATTACGAGTAGATGTTTCAGAATTTTACCTTTTATACTTGTGGCTGCAATGGTTGTTTCATCTCCTGAGTTCGACTCCAAATTTTTCTGAATCGCTGCAGCAGTCTTCTTCTTGCCCTTGAACTTCTCAGGTCTCAGCTCCAGATGCAGAATCAAACAGTGCTTATCATCATGCCCATCCTTTTTACAGTGAGTGCATGAAGACTTTGTCTTTTGTGCAATATTGGCCTTCCTTTCTTTCCATTTCTGTTTTCTTTTCTCCTTATTCTTGCTTGCAATGGGTTTGGATGATCACCCCACTTCAGGGTTCCCATTCTTTCCTCCAGCGTCTAGATGTGTAGCTTGAATAGATACCTCATCTATACTAGTGGGGGGATTAAACATGAGGATAGTGTACCTCATGTAACTGTGTAAACCCCTTATGTACTTCAACAGAGTCTCAGGTGAGTCTAATGAAATTCCTAGAATCAAAGCTCTCTTCCTAAATTCTTGGGTGTAACCCTGTATACTTTGCCCTTTCAATTGGTGAAGAGTTTGCCAACTCATCATGGCTTGCTGCATGTAAGCTAGTGGATAGAATTGTTTTTTGATTGCAGAAACAAATTCACTCCAGACAGAAAGAATCTTACCATGTTTCTTCATGTCAGCTTGTGTCCTGCCTTCCCACCATACCAAGGCAATGCCTCCGAGGCGTAGGCTGGCCAACGAAATCTTACACTTGTCCGAGTCAATACTCTGCACTCTGCAATAAACATCAATTTGTCTGATTCAATTATCTAGCTTATCTGCATTCAACTCTCCATCATATATGGGTAAATCAAATTTAACATCTAATATAATCAAAGATGTTTTCTTTTTATGTTCAAGGCTATTAGGAGGTGTGAGAAAGCTTTCTTCTTTCCCTTTCCCTTTTGAGTGGTCATAAAGGAGAGATTCTTCTTCTCCTTTATTTTGCTTGGAGCTCGATGAATCTTCATCTTTATGTTTTCTAAAGTCCTTATACATTTCCTCTACCATGGACCTCATGGCCAAGAAACTATCTATGAATTGAGGGTCTGGCCCCAAGGGATTTTCCTCTGACATTTTCTTCTGAGGATAGACTCTTCCAATCTCTGGGTTAGTTTTGACTAGCGTTCCTTCTCCTAATTTAAGCTTTGATCTAGTTAGCATTCAACGACAAAATCCAACACAAGCTAGTCTAACCTTAAACAACTTGAGAGCTCTGATACCTCTTGATCTAAAAATCACTCGTGAATGATCTCAGTTAATTAATGAAGGTATTACAGACTCATGTGCTGGGGTGTGTCTATGTTATTTTAGGCAACGGATCAATAAGATTGCGAAATACATAGACACTTGAAACAGTAAGAGAAACACAGTGAGCAAATACAGAACACAACAAATTTAATGAGGAGTTCACCCAATCCTCCTGGGCTACGTCTCTTGGTCTAGCTTCAGTGGTGGCCTTTTCTATTGTGTCTTAAAGTAGAGATTTTACAATAAGGAGCTCAATTTGAGTCTCACTTAATAGATGATGATAAGTAGGGTGGTACTTGGATTCCCCAAGCCTCTAGAGTACACAGACTCCCCCTTTCTAGATCTCGACCTCAACTGGTCTCAATGGTATGAGCCCAATTTGGTACTCAATACCGGACATGTATACACAAAGGAGTTGCTTGAACCTCTCAAGCCCTCTCTGGAGTTCACAAACTTTCGGACCCTCTCTGTCTTTGTCTGCTCGGTGCTGCCTTTGCTCTGCAGGTCAGCTCGACTTCTCTGTTCTTTGCAATTCACTTCTTTCTCTACTTTTGTTCCCCCTCTGCTCTTTGTCTGTTCGTGGCTTAAAGCCAATCTGCTCTGTGACTGTTCGTTTCCTCTTCCCGACTCACTGGATCGGCTGCCTCTATCCACTGGAATTCCTTGCTTTGCGTCATCCTCGTTGTGTAATGCTGCACAAAGAGGTGGCCACTTATTGCCTTGTGAACTGAGTGTCATTTTTCTTCAAATGGTCGTTATTTCCGTTACTTCAGGATTTGCCCGTGAACTGATTCTTCTGCCAGCTCATCGGTCATGCCGGATTTCAAATCTTTATGCGCCTCAGTCTATTTTCCTGTCGAATCCAGTCATCCATCGGGTTAATTCCCCGCCATTGATCTGGAGCCTCCAGATCCTACGGTCTCCGTTTATATCGCGCGGGTAAGTTGCTCGACTGTTACTCACGTGATGTAAGTGGTTTTCTCTCTCATCTGTTAGACACACGTCACCTGATGTATGGCATCGTGTTGAACTCGGCCAAATCCGCTTACCGTTCGAAGTGCACGCAATATCTTGCCGGTTTTGGGCGCGGGACCCACCTTTTGATGTTTTCCGCACAGTTTCTTGCTTTCCCTAGTGACCGAGCACTCGGGGCTTTCCTTCTCTGAGGGTTTTTTTCCTACAATAAGCGATTAGCGCTTTGCGTATCAGAAACTGCCTCTGTTTCTGGATTCGGGCTTCCGATTGCCAATTTGCGTCCATGCGCGGTCTCGATGGGCCAACGGTCAACGCGCTTTGATCGAGGGTTCTCATTGTTCCGTGCTGGCCACAATTGCCATTGTCCAAAGGTAATTTTTGATAAGCTTGTTATTCATAAGATTTGATCTGACATAATTTGAAACAGTCATGAGAAATGTTTAAGGTTCCAATTCGGATCAGGAGCTGAATGGGCGCGATATGGGCTAGGGCCATAGGATCTGGGGGTGCACGATCCAACGACCATTGCGTGGCGGAGATGCACAGCGGGAGATGGGGGCGGAGATTAGCGGGGCCTAGGGGTTAATTATATTTAAGTGTAATTAATCAATGGATAAATGCGGGGTTATTCTATAATGCGGGTTTGTGGAGTATAATGGATAAAAGTGAATTTGCAGGGTTAAATGGGTTTGGCGGAGGTTTAACTTTATAAAGTAGAGGGGGGAATAATAGTTAGGATAAGATGTTTTAGTGGGGTTTTTAAGAAAATTAATCAAAAGAAAGTGATTTTTTGCATGGGGAAAAGGGTTTCACACTAGGGAAATGAGCTTTTTGGGTAGGTGAATAAATTTGGATGGTAATTTGCTAGGGAATGTGTGAAACCAAGGGGGAAGGGGAAAAATGAAGGGAAAAAGGGTTTACATATAAAATGAAGTGGTGAAAGGGGAAATTAGTAAGTATGTAGTGAGGGGTGAAATGGAATGGGGGAAGTTAACCAAATGAACTTATGAGCATCATTTTTCTTTCATAATTGCTCCTGCACACTGAAACACATGATTAAACATGATAGATGTGCTTATGCCTCAAATAGCTTGTGTTTCTGCAACCTTTCTTCTACTTACCCTTTTACTTACCCTAACATTTTTTTTCACTTTATTGGGTGCACTTAAGCTAGCAAACCCTTTTCATTCCTTTTTCTTTTATGAAACAAACTATCTACTTCTAACCTTATATCTTCTAAGTGCTTATATTAAATTGATAAGCTCTTTTTATTTCTCTACCTATCTATTGATCTGCCAAGATTAAATTGTTTGGCTAGATCTTTATTCTCTAACTATAAACATGAAATTCAAAGCATGAAGTAGTCAAGATTAAACAGTTTGACTATCATGGGTTTTGGCATGTATGACAAGCTGCATACAACCATTATTTTAGACAGTAAAGTAAAGAGTAGTGGTACTTGAACTTGCACACTTTCATGATTTGTTTTTGTTTGGGGTTCATATTTTTGATATTTTCTTATTCTTTTTGTCCTTTGATATTTCTTTTAAGACATACCCTCGTTACATTTTTTAATTTTAGTATAGAAAACATTTGCAGAAAGCAAAGGTATGTACAATATTAGAAGAATTAACCTCAACCAATTCAAAATTATGAACCCTATCACTATAGGACCCTAACAGTGGCTCCACATGGTGATGGCATTTCCTGGTGAAATGTGAAGAACTCTAAAGACTAGTAGCCCTTGAATTGTGACTTAAGTTACCTTGTGAACTGTCCTTCTGTGATTCTGCTTTATTGATAGCTATGATACTAAATCTTTCAAAGCTTAGGGCCTTCTTTTCGGGCTTCAACTTCAAAGGATTGCCATCCAATCCAATCTACACTCTACAGTGTTATGTAGAATGATGCAAAGTAAAGTGAACTATTGTGAGTCAGTGGAAAAATAATGCTTCAGCATTCTACCATTAATAGGTCCTCTTGGTAGATTTGATCCATCTATCTCTCTTAAGAAAAAGGCATTGTTGCCCCTGTAGCCATAAATGACATAAGGCCCTTGCCATAAAAAATCAAAATTTCCATGCTTGCCTTTGTCTTCTCTCCTTGAATCCCACTTAAAGACTTTATCTCCTATGTAAAAATCATCTGCTTTAGTCTTTTTATCAAAAACCTTCTTGATAATGTCCTGGATTACCTATGATTTTACCTATACTTCTTCTTTGGTCTGCTGCAGGTGTATGGTCTGATTTATTCTTCTCTGAATATCATTTGGTTCCACCTATAATTCCTGGAGGATCTTCATCACTGGCACTCCCAAAGATGATGGAAAAACTGCATCCATCCTATATATTAACTGCTAGGAAGATGTGCCAATGGACTTCTTGGTAGTTAGTCTATCTGCCCATAAGGCATTGACTAACTTCTTGTTCCATGTTTTTCTGGTTATCTTCCAACAATTTCTTAATGATATTGACCAGGCTTTTGTTAGATGACTCTGCTTAGCCCATTACCTTGAGGATAATGGGCTGTGGAGTGGCCAAGGGTCATGTGGTATTTATTACAGAAATCTATCATTCTCTTGGATTTAAAGGTAGCTGCATTATCAGTAATGAGCTTCTGGGGACATCCAAATCTTGACAAGATATTATTCTCTAGAAATGAGATTGTGACAGTGTCTGTGGCTTGCCTAGAAGGTATGGCCTCTATCCATTTGGTGAAATAGTCAGTGGTTGTCAGAATCCATTTGTGCTGAGTTGAGGAGGCTAGGTGTATTTCTCCAATGAAATCTAACCCCCATTGTTGAAATGGCATTTCAGTGGAAATTGGTTTAAGAGGCAAGGGTAAAAGTCTTCTCTTTCTCTCAAATATCTGACATTTATGACAGGAGGTCACATGTTTCTTAACATCTGCAAACAAAGTGGGCCAGTAGAAACCAACCCTCAGGATTTTGTCAGCAGTGGTCTTCCAGTACACGTGTCCTCCACAATCCCCTGCATGAAACTCTTGCATGATTTTATCAGCTTCATTTTTCAGGAAGCAATTCAAAAGAATACCACTATTGTCTTTCCAAAACAATGCATTATCTATGATACAATACATTAATGACTTCATCTTTAAAAATCTAGCGTTAGTTCTTGTTAAACCAGGCGGAGCTTGTAAATTTTGTAATACAAATATAATATCTGCATACCAGGGTGAATCAGTAAAAGGTTCACTGATCGATGGAGTCACCATCTCTTCCTGATCATCAAGGGCACTAATAAAGTTTATATCAAGGGCATGACAGTTCGATTCAGCCATGAGTTTGGCTAAACCTTGGCCTTTGATAAGCTTAGTTGGCTTTATCTCTATGTCATATTCCAATATTGTGGCAATCCACTTGCCTTTTTTCCCTTTAGGCTCATTTTGTGTCAAAATGTCCTTAACTACAGAGTTTGGAACATAAGCAATAATGTGAGAATACATAATGTATACTCTGAAGTCTTTGATAGCCTTTACTAAAGTTAATGCTTGTTTTTCCATAATATTGTATTTGAGTGTGGCATCTCTTAAGGATTTACTAAAAAATGCAATTGGTTGTTCACATCCTTGGTTGTTCTTTTGCAGCAAGACTGCTGCAATGGTGTGTTCTAATCCTTTGAAGACTTATCAAGACTAGAGTTTTGGTTAAGGCTTCCTTGATGGCTTCAAAGGATTATTTGGCTTCCACTGTCCATTTAAGTGCTGAGTCCTTTCTTAGTACGTTATTTAATTCTCTAATTAGTTCTGCTATATTTGAAATGAATCCCCTAAGAAAGTTTATCTTGCCTAGAAATGACTGTAACTCTTTAATTTTTCTAGTATGGGTAATGGTCAAAATGGCCTCTATTCTAGCAGGATCTATTCTAGTCCCATTTTTAGAGATGATATGCCCCAACAGTTTCCCCTCTTCCAGACCAAAGAGTGTCTTTTTGGGATTTAAAGAAATCCCATTTTTTCTACATTTGATAAATACTCTTCTCAGGTGGTCTAGGTGTTCATTGTCAGATTTAGAGAAGACTGTGATGTCATCTTGGTATACTACTAGGAAGTCATGGATCTCCTTGGCAAAATCTATATCCATAGCTCTTTGAAATGTTGCACCTGCATTCATTAATCCAAAAGGCATCTTCAAATACACGAAGGTACCCCAAGGAGTAGTAAATGCAGTTTTGGCTTGGTCCTCAGTTTGAACTAAGATTTGGTTATACCCAGAGATCCAACAATGAAATCCTGGATGAGTCCACTACCCTCTACAATATATGGTCCATTTTTGGTAGAAGATAGTTATCTTTTAGTGATACCTTGTTTAAATTTATGAAATCTACACAAAGTCTAATTTTCACCAGTCTTTTTCCTAGTAGTGACTAAGTTTGAAATCCAATCTGAGTATCTAATGGGGGCTATAATTTGGGCATCAACCATTCTTTTAACTTCTTTCCCAATAGACGACATAAGAACTGGGTTTATTCTCCTAAGTTTCTGTTTGAAAGGTTTATGATCTTCTTTTAGAGGTATTTTGTGTCGGATTACGCTGGTGTCATAAGATTTCAAGTCTTCATAACTCCAGGCAAATACATCCTGGAACTCTTTAAACAGATTGATGTATTTAACCTTTTCCTCTTGAGGTAAGGCTTTTGATATTTTAATGAGTTTTGGTTTATCCTTAGTTCCTATGTTAACCTCTTCTATGTCAGCTCCCAAAGGTTCCATTTTGGGTTTCCTAGCTACATCATTAGAGTCAAACAAATATTCTAAAGGGACTAATCCTTTAGGCAAAAAATTATTTTTCAGATTAATAATTTCAGGATCATCATTCATTATTTCTTCGATCTCTACTTTCTCTAAACTATCTATTTCTACTCTAGTAAATTTAGTTGGTTTAGCTATATTTAAAATATTTACATCTATGTTATTTTCTATATTATCGTCTACTGTACAGTCTGTATCTATCTTATAATTCCGAAATTCACCTTCATTGTTCATGAAATCGTAAATCTGGGAACCCAAGGAGAAAATCTGCTAATACTTAACAAGCCTATGTCTAACTTCTGCAGTGCACTGATGATTGGGTTGAAATGGCAATTTACAGGTACTAGCAATTGTGACCAGACTATGGGCCTGCATGATTTGTTTTCTAGGAATGGTAGCAAAGTTTGTTTCAAGGAGGTCTTTGATTAAGTCTAGAACAATTTCCCTACGTTGACCAAGTCTAGGATTGTTCACAGAGTATTCACCATTAATCTGTTTAAGAATTAGCTCTAGTTTCCCATGATAGAAACTCTTTTGGCTCCATGTTTCCTAACCAACTGTAACCCTAGAATTAGGGCTTCATATTCAACCATGTTATTGGTACACTTGAAGTTCAATCTGAAAGCATGCCCCTCAACATGATTATTCTCTATATTATGGATCCACGCTCCTGCACTAGCCCCTAACCTATTGACAGACCCATCAAAGTCTAGATGCCATAGTGACTCATGAAATATGTTCTCACTGTCAGCAGTTCTGTATTTCAGGTCTTTAGCTGTGATTTCCTTATTGTCATGTTCTGCATTGTACAAGATAAAAGAGTCCATATCTAAATGCATGGAGTATATGGGAAAGTTTTGTGGTTTTTCATCACCACTCACAATGTATTTCATCGAGGTCTCTCTATATAGTTTTCTTGGGTGGCCAAAAACAGATATGGTGGCATAAGACATATCTAACTGCAAGGATCCCTGCAGTTTTGCTCCCCATGACGAGATAACAACATTCCATATTTCGGTGGGTTGTCTGCAACTACATTGTCCATTAGAATACTCTTTGCAGGGCACTCGACAAGAGTAACACATAAGTCTTTGATCAAACCAAGGCATTTAACTTGGCTGGAGTCAAAAGAAAACAAATCCTTATATGGTCTAGTAATGTCTAGGTTCAGTCTCTCCATGATTGCCTTTGGCACCAAATTATGGGATGCCCCTGAGTTTAACATAACATTATGCAATATTTTGTCATGAATGTGTAGGCTAATGTAGAAAGGAGGAACTCCCCTTTGCTGATGAGTACCATTGGCCTCAGGGCCAAAAATAATTTCGGCGGATCGTCATTTAAGTTAACAACATCCTCTCCCTCTTCTATGTTTAAAGTTTCAGTTATCTGTGACCTATAGGATTCATTCTTTACTAGTTCGGTGAAGGGAACTAATATCTTTAATTTTTCCATTTCAGTTTTGATGTTGAAAGGGAGCTGAGGTTTGTTTGTTTGATTTAGATCTTCCTTAACATGTGCAGTTTGTGTGTTCTTATCCTGTTTCTCAGTATTAGGCATTTCAGTCTATGTTTCTACTGTTTTGATTTGATTTATCTTATTTTGATTGTTTTTAGTAATTGTTTCTGTTTGAGATTCAGTGGAGGTTATATCTCCGGTGTTCCCCTAGGGAGGATTTGTAACACTTTGGCAACTGGAGCTTCTTTTATTATCTTAGTCTGGGTCTGGATGGATCTTTTAATGGGAGTCTCGTTGTTCTTTTTACTTCTTAAGCTATATTGTTTGTGTACCTCATATATCGCTGACTCATATCCCTGTTTAAAATCAAAGGATTCACCATATTCTAACTGCAACTGCTGCAACATATATAACTCTTGTTCTTCTTGAGTAAGAAAAATAGTGTCTTCATCTTTGGTTTTTAGTAAGTTAATCTGGGTATCATCCTCTCCTTCTTGGTTCTGTGAATCCTCAACATAGTTCTCTTGGAAGGGGAGCCTAATCTGTTGATCTGGTGTAGCATTCTTTCCAAGATTAGGGTTCTTCCTAAATTGGGGTTTCTTATTGGGGCGGTTGTTGATTCTCCTGTTGATTTTTCCTCTCCATGTTTTCTAATCCATCCATTATTCTCTCTAAACTCTTAGCTAAAATATCTACCTTTCCATCTAAAGTGGAAGTTTCCTCTTTAAATACAACTTTCTTTTCATTTCTCATTCGGGCTTTCTTGGCTAATAGGTTGGCCTCTACACTAACACCATTGCTTTGCAATTGTTCTAGTGTTTCAGGGTTTCTTTCCCTTAACTGGTATGACATGTCAGCATCAAAACCATCAGGGAATTTAATTAATGCAAGGTCAGGTGGAGGCTTAATATTGGCTGGAATTGCATTGTAGATATTATTGAACCTAGTGCAATAGTCTTGAACTGACTCATTAGGAGCTCTTCTAATGTTTTCATATTAAGAAAGTATTTGCAATGAGTTTTTCTTTCTCTTCCATCTATCGATGAATAACCTATGAAAATTAGCTAAGTCTGCAATATGGTTGGCAGGTAAGGCTTTGAACCATTTCTTGACATCCCCAGTTAAAGTTTGGGCAAAAAACCACATTTGGATATCTGCTTCATCTATCTCATGCAACTCAAAAAAGTCAGACATCATATTTACATGCTGCTGGGCAATGTAATGACCAGTAGCATCAAATAGGAAGATTTTGCTCTGATAATCTGCGGGCATGGCATGGAGTTGTGCAGGTAAAATTAGAGGTGCATATCAGTTTGCCATTGCTGTGATTCTGGCTTGACTAGGGGGTAAAGTTATGGTGCTTGAGGAAGGGCTTGAAAGTGATGGAGGTGAACTAGATGATGGTGAAGATGGCTGATGAATTATTGGTTTAGGTGATTGGATTATGGTAGATACAATTGGTGAGGTTGTGGTAAAAGAAGGGGTATTTACAGTGAGTGATGTTTGTGCAAAAACTTCAGGGGCAACAATAGTAAGGGCAACTATCTCAACAGATTGTTGAAGGTAAGAATCACCTATATTACTTATCAATTTAGAGGCCGAAGCTTCTATCTTGTCAAAAATCTCTCCAACAAATTGATCTAAATTTGAATGAATAATCCTTTTTGATTCAATGAGTTGAACAAACTCAGGGTCTAACACTGTTTCATGGATTGCATTCTCAGATTTACTTCTAAATAATGAGAGGTCAAATGACAAATTAAAAGGGATTTCCTCTAAAGTTGACAACTCCTCAGGGAGAGAATTGAATCTGACTAATCGGCTACTACTGGCTTGAGTTTTTGCTGTTTTTGGTTTTCTTAGAATTTTGTCTAGGTCATCAACTATAATTGCAGGGTTTGGATCTGGGTTTGCCCTGGTATAGTGAGTCTTTTTAGGAGCCAAAATTTTAACTTTTTTTAACTGTTTTTTATGAAATTTTTCAAAATTGACTTAAGAAAATGACCTTAAGGGTCTCAAGATTAAATTTAAGGTTTTCTTAAAGTTTTATGAGATTGAGGATCGAAGTCCCCAGTATGGTCGCTAGAAATGTTATCACTTTCATATTTCTTTTGAAGTTAATGAAGAAAGAAAAGTCAAAGGTAACCACAAGCCACTTTTGGAGATCAGGTCCTAGCCTTCTTGATGCTCAGAGAGGACTCTCTCTTTATAATTTAACTTTGTTTTAGTTAAGATGATTTTAGGCTAGTTATTGCTTGCACTTGGGTTTTGTTTTGAAATTGGGTGGTGGGATCACTTTACTTAGATGAACAGACGTTTGGCTTTTACCATTGGGCTATGGAGTCTAATGTCAAACAAACAAGACTATATTCAGTTCTAAAAACAATGTCTTCAGGGCAAGATAGATGAGTTACTGTAGATCTCAAAGGCGAAATGGTGGAATGGTTTCAAATCGGATCCAGGGAGCAATTAAGGGTTCCCTAGGCCGAACTCTGGAAGGAATGAAAGAAATCAACCAGGATGGGAGAGTAATTAAGGGTTCTCAAATCTGGGTATCAGAGGAAAACATGTAAATGACTAATTGTGCAAAACAGAGCGTACTTAAACAAATTCTGGGTGATATTTCTAGTTAATTTGTTCAAATTTAGAACACATTTAAGATTATGAAACACATAAGATGGTAACAAAATCACACAAAGAAGATACTTCACTGCAAATGGCTCATCTCATGAATCCTGTAGCGAAATGCTTTTATTACTTGCTCTAGTCTGTTGACTTGAAAATGGTACAATCACCTTTAGGTTTCAAGATCAAAATAACTCTACAAATGTAAAATAATCCACCCGATGAAGTATTTATATAATAGGAATTACAAAATATCTCAAACTGCATTGAGAACCAATCTAGGAAAAGAAATATCTTCACGCAAGAAGATAGAGATAGCTATTGAACTGTTGTTTAGTGTCCCTGTTATTTAGGTTCTGCTGGCATTGCTCTTTGATCTTTTGCCCTTTATGCTGCTTGGCTGTTTGGTCTTCACGCTGGATGTTCTGTTTTACTTTAACCTTTCCCCTGATACACTTTAACTTTGCTGACCTGTCAATATCCTTTTACTGCGCTGTTTTACTTTTTACTGTAGACTTATATTTTACTGTGTTTTTCCTACAGTAAATCATTTAGTTTTTCCCATCTCTCTTCATCTGGTAATTGGATAAGCATTTTTCTATATATCTCATCTGCCTTTGTATATTTGGCAAAAGTAGGCCTATTAATAGACACGTGTTTTACCTCATGCTGGAGGTAAAACAAGTTTTCAAAAGTTTGGTACAACACTTTCCTTGTTGGCATGCCCTTCATGGATGAAGTGATTACCTGTTCTCTAGTCACTTCCCTGATCTTCTTGTTGTAATCTGTCTGTGTCATCAACTTATCATTTATAACTAAGGGATTAGGTAATCCCTTTTCCTTCAAAAGTACAAACTTAGCCATGAACCTGTCAACGGCTAGTTGCATGTTTTTACACTTATCTTCTAAATTCAACATAAAATTCCTCTTAGTGAGGACTTTGCTGACTTCCAAAATTTTACCGTCCTGTCAGGTATCTCCAGTTCTTGTAGTTCATACTTATTCTTGGAGTTGAGGAAGTGGATGATTCTTGTTGCTTCCTCTGGCATATCTCCCAGTTCTGCTTTAACCCTTTCAACGGCTTCTGTAGCATGCTTAATTAAATCAATCTGTTCAAAAATGAGATGGATGGATGGCCAAATATCATTGATAGAGTCAATGATATTGGCCCATAGTTGTTCTTTAGCCTTGCCTATAGGTTCACTCAATGTCAGTGCTTTCTCCAGTTTTTTTATCCTTTCATTCATCCTTGTAGCCTTTTGATGCTCTTCTTTATGCATGATTTGGGCAAGTTTGCAATCTGTCTCAAGGCTGGTGACTTTCTCCTTAAGTTTGTTCATCTCATTTGTCTGAATGGACATTTCTTCCATTGCTTTGACCAACCTATTTGCTTCATCACTTGTGGAGGCTGTTGCTGTTGATCCTGTTGCTGAGAATTCAGTGCAGTTGTGGGTAGTGCAATGGCCATTGGAGCAGTGGGAGCTAATGATGTTGCCAAAGTAGAAGGTACAACTATAGCCACTATTGGAATGACAGTTGCAGGAGCATTATCGATACTAGCTTGCTTGAGCTAAATCAAGCTATCCAGCTCCTTCTACATTTCCTTTAACTGGTCATTCAGTTGCAGCACTAAGTCCATCATTTCCTCATGATTGGTTTGGCTTTCTAGGACTTCTTTTCTCTGTGGGTGCTGCAAATGAGGCAACTTGAGCTGTTTCTTGAGGGCTGTTATTTCCTCATTCTTCTTATTGATTAGTTTCTCTGTGGCCTTAACATCACTTGGGTCATGACCTAGTTCAATAACCAAGTCCTCCAAGGACTTTATCCTGGTGCCTTTAGCCTGTGAAGAGGCTTTCTCTAATTTGCACTGAGCTGTTACACTGTCTACCGAATCTTGCAGCTTGTAAGCAGCCATGGCCTTTGCTGTGATGGTGGAGTAGATCATTTCTCCATCCTGCTTGTGAAACTCTATATGATCAATGTGATGAATATCCCTGGCCAAGACCTCAAAATGAGTCTTCTTGTACTCTGATGATGTCTTCAGTTGTTGTACGATAGGCTGCAAAAATGAGACTTGCATTTTTCCTTCTTTGATGTCATAGGTTGACATCAGTCTAGTTTGGTTTGTTGGTGTGAGCTTGAGGTATTGGGCATATGTCTCTGCCTTCACTTTTTCATTCGTCATTTTTATCTCTTTAAATCTGTCTTTGATATCCTTTTCCTTGTCAACTGGCCTGACAAGAAATCTCCATACTATACTGTTTATCTATCAATTGTGTGTTGGCTATTGAGGGCTGCTGTGTTTCCTCTAATGCAACTGCTTCTTTACTTCTCTGCGCCATTGCCTTAGTCTCAATTATTTCCTCTGATGCAATGTTTTACTCCTGTTCAGAGACATGATTCAACATGGGCCTCTTGCTTGGCTCAACTAGCTGATCAATAGTCTCCATGGCAGAGCTAGATGCCTCATCCCTGCTCCTCTTAGGATTCTTCTCCTCATTTAGTGGAGTTTGTATGAGAAGAGGAATGTTCATTGGCCCTTCTTGTTTTGGAACCTTTAGGAAAGAGTTGTGATGAAATTGTCTTTCCAAATCAATAAGTGTGTTCTCTATATCCACAACAGTGCTGTCCACGTCAATCAAGGTGTTCTCCACCCACTCATCCTGGTTAGCAAACTGTTCAATGTCAGGCCTTGGGTGGTGGATGTATGCTCCCAACTTGACCTTGAGTCTAAGCTTGTTTATGACCCCATGAGGGTCATAGTGCCAAATGAAACTGTTTCTGAATTTCATTAGTTAAACTAACCTGTCGGCCTCTGGTCCAACCTCTCTGTTGTTGCAAATAAATGGGCCCATTTGGTTCTTCACTTTGACTTGGTTTTCTTCCTATAAGCTAGGAAGTGGATCTCATCAGAGCTAATGATTTGTTTGAAGTACTCAAGAGCAAATATCCTCATAGGGAGGTATTTGGGCAACTTATAGGGGGCTAGCTCACAGCCATAAATTCAGATTTTAGTGTGGTTTTGGTACAAGTACAAATCTCCCACCTTGCTGTGCTTGGCCAATTGCAGTATTCTCTTGATCTCTGGGCTGATTCTAGGCTAAGTCTTAGAAGTCAGAATGTTCATGACTTGGTATACAAAAGAGCCTATGAAGGCTTTGTAGGTGAATGATGTGGAAAACTTGTGGACCAAGGGTGTCCAGTAGATGACTGATCTCTCATTTCCCTTGGTGTCCAATTTCTGGATCCTCAAAGGGAACTTATCTGTCTGGTAATACAAGAACATATGAAACAACACTAAAGAGTATTTGAAAACTCTTTTAGTGTGCAGTCTAGTGAATTGTTCATGCATTCTGTCTGCAATGAACTGGGCATAATCATACATAATAGCAGGAGGCTTGCCTGGAGTGAAAATGGACAAGAAGGCCTTGATGACATCATCCACATGCTCATCTGATGTGTATTCTAGGATGCATGAGAGCATGGTGATTATTCTCCTGCCAGTCTTTGAAAAAATAGTGGCAGCATAGGGTGGAATGTCTGTAGGAGTATGTTGTTCGTCAATGATGAAATTTTGGAAAATTTGTTTGATTTTTACTGGGTCTAGTGTGATGTACGGTTCCAACAAGTTTCCAATGGACAAAAGAGTCAGATTAGGACCAGGCTAGATTTGCTACATCTGGTTGATGGATTCAACAGTAATGGTGAATAATAACTCATGGTTTGGTGCCTCAATAGCCCTTTGGCTTGGAACATAACATGCATGACAAAAATGTACAATGTCTGGGAATGGGTGAACTTCTGGGAATGTATACTTGGCAAATTGGATTCCCAAAGGTTGATGTCATCAACATGGTTTAGGAACCTATCCTTACTCCAACAGTAGATTCTTGGAAGGTGGCCTAGAGTAGCAGTGTCTTTGATTTGGAAATCCTTCTTTGCCAAGGCCAAATGGTCAATGTCTAGGTGAGGGGTTGAGACCGGTCTGACATCCAAAGAGGTCTGGGCAGCGATCTTTGTGATAAAATGTGGGAATTGGGCTTATACAGCTTGTGGAAATGAAGTCTGAATGCGTCTGGTTCAGAGATAGGGTATTGGCAATTTGCAGGATAGGGGTTTTGGTATTTTAGGGGGAAATATTCTCAATTCAATGGAAATTTATTAAATTCAATTACTTTAATGTTTGAATTTACTGTATACTTTTGAATTTGAGAGGGCTGTTCTGGTTCTCTGTTGAAATACCTGGAATTTGAGGTTCAAGATGTGAACTGGTTTTGGATGGTGGCTGTAGAGGGTTCTGTGGCTTTAGTCGTGCATTGGAGGGTTGAATTGGGCTTCTGAAGGGTGTTCGGGAGGCAATTAGCAGTCAGAACTGGTTGTAGGAGCTCGAGGGCACAAGAAAACATAGGACGCATTCGCAGAGAAAATAAGCGAAAAGAGTGAAACTGGGGGTCTGCGGGCTTTTAACCGGGTGTGGTGTAAAATTGGCACGAGATTAAATTAATGAACAGTGAGTGGTTTTTGCTTTCGACGGGGAGGTGGTTTCGGGAGCCATCGCACCACTTTTGAGCGATGGGTGGTACTTTCCCGAAAGCACGCGACTTAACGCGTTGCCACCATGTTGCCCAAGGGGGCCCGAGCAACAACGTCCATATCGCGTGCTCTTGGGCCAGTAAACGCCGGGAGATGAATGGACGCAATATGGCCGAGGGCCGTAGGATCTGGGGGTGCACGATCCAACGACCATCGCGTGGCGGAGATGCACGGCCGAAGATGGGGGTGGATATTAGTGGGGCCAGGGGTTAATCACATTTAAGTGTAATTAATTAATGGATAAATGCGGGGTTATTCTGTAATGTGGGTTATGGAGTATAACGGATAAAAGTGAATTTGCGGGGTTAAATGGATTTGGCGGAGGTTTAACTTTATAAAGCAGAGGGGGGAATAATAGTTAGGATAAGAGCTTTTAGTGGGTTTTTTAAGAAAATTAATCAAGGGAAAATGATTTTTTGCATGGGGAAAGGGTTTCACACTAGGGAAAAGGAGCTTTTTGGGTAGGGGAATAAATTTGGATGGTAATTTGCTAGGGAATGTGTGAAACCAAGGGGGAAGGGAAAAAATGAAGGGAAAAGGGGTTTACATAAGAAATGAAGTGGTGAAAGGGGAAATTAGTAAGTATGTAGTGATGGGTGAAATGGAATGGGGGAAGTTAACCAAATGAACTTATGAGCATCCTTTTTCTTTCACAACTGCTCATGCACACTAAAACACATGATTAAACATGATAGATGTGCTTATGCCTCAAATAGCCTGTATTTTTGCAAACTCTCTTCTACTTACCCTTTTACTCACCCTAACATTTTTTCTTCAATTTATTGGGTGTACTTAAGCTAGCAAACCCTTTTCTTTCCTTTTTCTTTTATGAAACAAACTATCTACTTCTAACCTTATATCTTCCAAGTGCTCAGATTAAACTGATGAGCTCCTTTTATTTCTCTACTTATCTACTGATTTGCCAAGATTAAATTGTTTGGTTAGATCTTTATTCTCTAACTATAAATGTGAAATTCAAAGCATGAAGTAGTCAAGATTAAACAATTTTACTGTCATGGGTTGTGGCATGTATGACAAGATGCACACAACCATAATTTTAGACAGTAAAGTAAAGAGTAGTGGCACTTGGACTTGCACACTTTTATGATCTGTTTTTATTTGGGGTTCATATTTTTTCATTTTTTTTTTCTTTTCTTATTCTTTTTGTCTTTTGATATTTCTTTTAAAACATACATTCTTTACATTTTTTAATTTTAATATGAAAAACATTTGCAGAAAGCAAAGGTATGTACAATATTACAAGATTTAAACTCATCTAATTCAAAATTATGAATCTTATCACTATATGACTCTAACGGACTTCACTTCCGATTCGTCATCATCACATCATCGTTTTCTGTGACTTCTCCTTCGCATACTCCATCCCATATATCATAAAAGATGAGTGTGTTCTTTATTTTTCTGACCCACTCTTTTTGGTTCTCCTTTCGAGTTAATACTACACCAACTATGGAGTTTAGTGAATGGATTTTGCATAACTTCGGAAAAAACTCTAAATTTCGTCTCCAAATTTATCTTTTCATCAAATTTTAACAACCTTTCATCAACTTTTAACAACCTTTAAACTTTATTATTTTAAAACTTCAACTTTGAAAATGGAAAAATATCCCTTCCTTTATTTATTTCTCCCTTCTTTTTGTAAATTAAAAAAATACTCTCACCAAGTTCGAAGTTTGCCTTTGGGACCATTATTCATGCTTCATCGTTTCAGAACAATGTGGATTTCGTTGCACAACTATTCATTAATGGCAATCCTTGTGCAGTTGTTGTGTTCAACAAATTAGGAAACAAGCATTATAAAAGCAAGCATTAGGTTTAGTTGATCCGTATCTTGTGCCATCAGAAACATAAGGTAGTGCGGGTATGAAAGCTAGAAAGAAAGCTAGTTGCATAGGTTCAGGCATTCCTATGCTTAGTGTCGACTCCATAAAGCATGGGATGTATGAACCCACGTGAATCCTCGTACAAGTGCAAGAACTTAGTTGGTCCAACGAATTTCCTAACCACTCCGAGAAGTTTCCCAATCAGTGCAAGGAGGGCTCTATAGTAATTTGTTGGAGAAGCACAACTATTAAAAGGAAAGGCCACTACTCAAGGCAACAATTCAAAGTACTTCTCGGTAGCTATTCTTAGATGTTGTAGACAAAGATTATACCTGCGTAGGGTTTTCGAAAATATAAATTATTTGTGTACTTTTGCAAAATAGGCACACATTGGGCAACAATATGTACCGCCTAGCAGGAGTTTTCCTCGACAAGGAGCTTTTTCAGTGTTCCAACGGAGGAAAAGTGTCTTGCTAAGAAAAGTTATGCAAATACATCTGACTATTAACTTCCAAATCTACTGAAGCTACCTTGTCTATGGAGATCCCTGAACTACTTCAATGCTTTTTCATCTCGTGATGGTCAAACTACTGAACCAGATACTCGACTGCTTCTTGTGTAGAAATTTGAGCGATCCAATTGGCCCATCGCTTCAGTGCTGCTTCTAGATACTCAACCGCTGCGTGCAATTGCTATAGGAACTTTCCGTAGATGATTACTACAAGGCTTTAATTTTTTTTTTTACAATAATAAGCAACAAAAACTACAATATATACATGGAATCATTTGGCCACATCTGCAACTTTGCCTACTATGTATCTTCAATTAAAAAAAATGTGTTATGAAATTTAACCATTCCATACACGTATATTCCCAAACTTGAACAATTTTTCCATTGATAAAATTAATAAATGACAGCCTCGTTAAATTAGCATTCGTCCAAGAAATTTCTTGCGCAAAATAAATACCACAAAACTAGAGTGCAAGAAAATGAATACAATTACCAACACTAAATTCACAGTTGACATGACATTTATCTGAAGAGCACGTTCACATTCATGTTCAGCCATAGACACCCTCTCCTTTCTCTCCTGTGTGGAGCACTCAACTTTGATACCATGTCAGATTGAGGATCGTGTGAAAAGCTCCCATTGAACATTCATTAAAATGAAATGTATTTATTACATGGAGAATATGTGTGGGTTGTCAGTTTTCCCAATGAACTATTCGTTACTACACCGATTTTCAAACCTAATTACATTTTATCACAATCCCAGAGAATTAAGGTGTCTAACACTTACTAATGATTTTCCAATAGTATATTCAAGCCACCGAAATAATTGAATAATTACACAGAAAATATCAACAGTAAATGCAACAGAAACTATAAAGCTCATAGAAAGACAATCATGCACAATAGACACAAAATTTCTCACTTGGGAAACCCGACCTTGGGAGAAAACCCAACATTCTTTTCTTGAGGAGAAATTGTCTTACAACGAGGTTTAAAAATAAGAAATTTTGTCTAGAAATTTGTGCCAATAATCCAAGTCAAATACTAGTCAAACTTGGTCAAACAATTGCTAATAAACCAATCAAATCAACTCGGTTAATGTTGGTCAAACAGTCAAACTCTGTGGTCAACTTGGCTTGGTCAAATCGGACCTGCTCTCAAATCTGCATGTGCGGTTGCGGTCAACCCGTGGTCAAACTTCACACGTGTGACCTAGTCAACTCGATCAAATGCGATCAATGCGGCCTAGTTAACTTGGCTAGTCAAGAGTCATTTCTGTCTCACACGTGCGACCTCCAAGAGAGAAAAATGATGAAGATGAACCAAGACAACAAATTTGTCCTTTAGCTGAATTTCTCCTCCACTAGAAAGGATTCAGTGAGCTTGCTATGTTGATCATTTGCCTCTCACATGCTGTCTATTTCTATAGAGCTCTAATATTGAGTGGAGCCCATCAAGGTGGCTTCTCATCACAAGAAACCCCTTCACTAATGGAGTCTACAACACAACTCAACATTAGACTAGAATTGTTTACCCCATTGTTGGGTGAAAAACCTCAATCAATAAACAATTCAAACCTGCTCTATAAAAATAGATCACTCCATCCCCGAGCACAATGTGAGCATCATGGGCCATTAACCCCTGGCCAAATTAGCATGGCCTCATGGGTGAATGTATCAATCTCCCCTAGTCAAATCAGCATGGCCCCATGGGAGAAAGTTTGCCCTTGGGCCATTCACCTCTAACCAAATTAGCATGGCCCCACGAGTGAATGTAATCACTCCCCCACTATTCAAATCAACATGACATTGTGGGAGAATGTTGGCTCGATGTTGCAAAAACATCAACTCTTCTTGGATGTAGTTGGCCAACTTTTGTCTATTAAGCAAGAGTTGAATAAATTGATTGAAGAGGATATGTATAGACCATTGTTTTTGATTCGCTTGTATCGGCCATGGCCGAGTGCCTCGACCCTCAGATTGCCTTTGTGTTTGAGCACTTTTGGCATCTGGGTGACGGTCTTGTTGTCGTTTTGTGTATCTAGTCAGTCCTTGGATGGCTCAATGATCCTTGTTTTCTAGTATAGAGTAGCTCTCGTCATATTTTGATTGCTGTAGATATCGCATCTTGTAGTCGGAGATGATTTGTTAGGTATGTCACCTGTTGACCACTACGTGTCAACGACCCATAATAGTACACCCCCTTTTTCGCGAAAGGGATAGCACCTAATCGATGTGTTCGTGCCGTCCAACGATCATCATCAACTTGATCATCATCTTATAATGTAAACTCAGTCTGCATGTGTATAATGTAAATAATCTCAGTAGATCCGTGTTGTGTATGTAATCATCTAGGTAAACCTACTTTTCTGGTGACAATCTACATTCCAAAAGGTTTTTTGTTTCACCGATCCATTCTCGGATGGTTGACAGAGTTTTCCTTCAGCCTTACCTCAAAGGCGGAATGGATTTTGTCACTGGGATCTTAAGGGAGTCCTAGTGTTCTAGATCGAGTCTATGTAAAAGTGATTTGAGAATAATCCTAACTATTTGGTTAGGTTATTTTATTACAAATTGCTTGATCTGCTAGATTATATTTGTGTCGCAGAACTGGCTAGTCTGTGAGGGTCTTTTGTAAATGGGTTTTCCCCCTTGAGATGTAAAAAATGTAAAAAATCATGATGTAAAGTGTCTTGAAGGTTAGAAAAATAATTTATCCCCTCATAGGTCCTAGGTCCTAGGTAAATTTAAATTTTCTAGAGGCAAAATTCGTGGATCCTTTAAAAAATTAAATCTTAGTAGGTCCAGGGACTAAGGTTAATTGATTATTTTGCTAAATTTTATGCCTTGGGTCCTTGGGGTTAAGTCAAAGTCAAAATTTTGAAGAAATAAATGCAAAATTTTAATTTTTGAATTTATTAAAATGCATTTAATTGAAAAATTCGAAATTTTCTCAATATTTAAAATTTCAACGGATGAAATTAAAAGAAATTTTGATCCTCATGAACGGTCGAGATCACTTTGACAAGGATCACTCGAACTAACCGTTGGAGGATTTATCTTTAAATAGGATGTCATTTGTCAGTCAGTATCATCCGATCTTTTGATCGTGTACTAAGCGAAAAGCTCTCTCTTGTAATCTTTTTATGAGCAATAAAGAAAGACTTTGGGGTTAATTTCTGTTGGTGTTACTCTTCATGGAAATGCTGTAAGATGTATTATTTTCATGCATATATTTCTTTTTGGCCATTGATATAGCTTTCTGAAGAGTGATTTGAGTATAGGTATCTAGTTCGGTCGCTGGGTTTTGAATGGTAATTTAAGTTTTGAATATAATAGCAGGTATATCTATTAAATCTGAATTTTATTATCGTTTTCTCGCTCTATGTTGATGGTTAATTTGAGTTTTGCAGGAAGTCCTTGATTATTAGATCATTGGGAATTCGAGGAAGTTCTCGGCTGAACCAACCAACTCTCGATCCATGTTTTTGAAGAGCCAATTTTAAATTTGATCCCGGGCTTATCATAATATTTTTATTTTTTTATTTTTATATATTATTTGTTTTTTTTATGTTCTGCTATGGGTGATGCATGAAAGGTTTTGAACTTAGTACCTCCTCTAAAATTCAAAAAAATTTATTTTTTTTTGGGCTAAATCGTTAGATCTGGCCTCTGAGAGCCTCAGATCATTAGATCTGGGAGCAGAGTCGGACTCACACTTCCTAGATCTGATAGATCTACCATTTATGAACATAGACGTGTAATTAATTTTATTTTTCTAACTTTGTTTTTCAGGGTTTTAGTGTTTTTTGGGTCATTGTGTATATCGTTTGGGTGTTTTTTGTTGTATTGCAGCTACAGATCTAACGCTGAAAGTTGT
Source organism: Pinus taeda (assembly GCA_000404065.3). NCBI lineage: Eukaryota > Viridiplantae > Streptophyta > Pinopsida > Pinales > Pinaceae > Pinus > Pinus taeda. The sequence continues at coordinate 380,358 of APFE030356317.1, read as the reverse complement.
GTAAAGTCCAGATCTAGGCCCTGGAGGGTAAGATCTGGGTTTCTGGTTTTCATCAGCATCATTTTGGTAGGGATTATGTCCAATTTTTGCAGTCCAAAGGTTTAAATTTAGTTTTTAGATCTGGAATTTTAGTGAGGGTTTCAGGGTCAAATCTGAAGCAGATGGATTTGATATTTTAATTAAATCTGGAAAATTTTTAAGGGTTTCATTATTAAAGTAGAAGAATTCAACATTTTAAGTGAGATTCCCGAGTTTTGGGCTATCATTTTTTGCAGATTTATTCGCTGCTTGGTTTCAGGGTTTGTTGTTCAAATTTTGTTTTTTTTTTTTAAACCCTCATATCTGTGCTGCTTGCTCATTGTCTTCAATCGCTGTCAATCTCTGGGAATTATCTTCTGCTCCATTCTGCTATCCTCAGATCCACAATCCATCCCACCCTGCCATCGAGCTTGCTCCCTTCCGCTTTCATTCCCGTGGCACCCAAGCTGCTCTCCCATCTCTCTACGGCTTATTCATACCCCTTGCTGCCACTTTCACGCAAACCCTCCTCCGTCCCTCCTTATATGCACCCTGCAGCTCCTCATCCATCTTTGAGTCCATGATGCTACAACTCCTTAGCACACAGCTACCCCTCATTTCTGCGTACTCTCTGCCTGTCTACATAGCTCCCTCCATCGACCTCTTCATCCCCTACACGCTGTTTGTTAGCCCGTAGCTCCATTCCCTCATGCTGCTGCCACTCATTTCTGCGTACTCTCTGCTTGCGTCCTCTAATCCTCACGCGAACCTGCAGCGGCAAAACCACAAACAATATATTCCATTTAATTGGATATATGCGCTAATTTGACTTAGTTCTATTTATTATATAAATTTTGTTTTCATTTAATTTCTTTTGTATATTCGTTGGGTCAGTCTAGGGTTTAGTTAGCATTACGATTTTTCATTTCATTTTTTTTAAGCTAGGCTTTATTTTTATGTTGGGTTTATGATTTTAATTGTGTTTTTATTTTTATTTTTTTAATTTAAAAAATCTAAAACATATAAAAAGGGTTTTCGATTTTGGTTTCTCTTTTCCACTTTGATTTCTTTTTTTTTTTTTCTAAAAAATTAAAAAATCCTAAAAAACATCTAAAATATTTAAAATCCAAAAACATTAAAAAATTAAAAAATTTCTTAAAAAAGGGGCTGAAAGGGACTTCACATTACTTGTGACTTTGAGAAATCTTAGAGTATTAAATCGAAATAAGTTTCATATCTAAGGGTTTTAAATTTTTTATGTGGCCTCTGGCTCATTAATTTTTTTAAAATTTATTAAATCTTTTTCGATTTATTTCGGTCACATTTAGTCTTGCTTAAAATATCAAGAAATTCACCTAATGAATAATTAAGTTGTCAATCTAAAATTTCTTCTTGGTGTCTTTTGTGCTAAGGTAAGATCTAAAGGTAAATTTTTGTGGCATTTGTCATTTTTCTATAGTTAAATGTGCTTAAATTTTTTTATATTTGAAGATTAACTATTTGAAGGTGGTGAACCATTTTTGAAACTGGTTAGCTTTTAAATTTCATGGTTGATTAAGGTATTGGTATCTCTTGAAATTAAATTGCTAAGGCATTGTGCATCTAGTGAAATTGATCATCATTGCTTGAATCATTTAATGCTCATTACATGCTAGATATTTTGCAAATATTTTCAAGTGATTGTTAAAGAGTTTTATCGTGGAATTATATCTCTGTTTCCTAAGCAGCAACAACTAATCAATTACTTGGTTTTTGTTCTATCTAGCGAGATCATCAACTCCATAAGGCAATGTTATTAATCGTTTGAAGTCTAATCAAATCTTAGGTCTTGTTAGGCCTTAATCAAGTATTTAATAGCTTCGTTGTTCTCCCGAACTGGTTGGTTCCCAACTAGTTCTCCTCCATTCCATTTTTCCATAGGGTCTACCCCTCTTAGCGTGCTAATAGGAGACAACTTAAACAGAGAGATTGGGGATCAGGGTGATAGTGCCCAATCTGAGCATTGTCACGGTGCCTAGACACTCTGTGTGACAACATCATGTGGTTGGATTGGAGGAGCACCTCATTTTTAGATGTTCCATCTACTATGAATGAAAGGGAGGTTCCACTTCCTATATCAAGACTTGTAGGGTTTCTTCACTACTTTCTTCCTCTATCCAAACTAGTGATGCCTAGCTCTTTTTATGCCTGAGGTGTTAGGACACATTGCTCAATTCTTATGGGGACTTCCTCGAACAAACTCCATGCCAAATTACTTTCTTTTCTTTTGTTTCATTTTCCAGTGGTAGCAAGTAGTAGGTATAGACCTAGGATATTTTCAACTCTAGATTAGTGAGATTGTAGACTTCATCTTGACCTTTGGTTGATAGACTTGCAACAAAGAGGATTTTAAGGAATTCTGGTTTTTGATAAAACTCTGCATAGATCTCACGTTAGGTCTTAGCCACACTCTCCCAAAGCATCAACCTATGAATAGGTTTTTTCCCACGACATTAAGTGTCAAGAAAGTCTCAGTGGATTCTCCCTAATTTCCTCCTAGGGTTTCACAGTTGGGATGTCTTGGATTTTTTCTCTCCCCTAATGTCGTTAGACAATGTATTGGCTCCTTCTTTGTGGTCAATGGTTCAACTGGTATGTTGCCTTTCTCTTCCTCCTTACTTCCATGCCCACCATTATTTTTGATGTTGATGTAAGGATTTCCTCTTCCCCCACCCATTTTGCACCTATCTCTAAATTTTGATACTATGTACCTTTTACCTTCTTGTATATGGGCTCTGGGGTTACAATTTTGGTTACCTTTTCTTTCTAATTGTGGTTTAGCTTATTTCATTTTCTGCTTTATCTTTTAGTTTATAGGAGATTCTTTGACCTTCCTTGAGAGTGTTACTACTAGATCGCCCTTTTGAGTATATGACCTATTTTTGGTCGTGGGCATGAATAAATTTGTCTTATATTGTCTTTAGTTGGTTTTTTCTTTGCAGCAACGAATGTGTCCCAACAGTTTTACACCCCATGAATTTCTGTTCAGTATAACATGTTGAAATTTTGGAAATAAGTCTTTAACAACCTATTCCCTGAGTTGTTGGGTTCACCTACTTTCTTTCAAGAAATTCAACATTTGCTTGTGTTTCAAGAGATGATGAATTAAGTCCTTCAAATTTGTGCTGTATATTTGGAGGAATCTCGTTTTCATAATTTGACAATTAAATTTAATAGTAATTTCATTCCTTTTAAAAGGGAATTCTCTGAAATATGTTTAATTGTCAGAACTGTAGGAATGCATCAGTCAAATATACAGTTATGGGTCAAGGGTCACATTTTCCGCATGTGCATGCTATTTTTCCCTAGCCCTGTTATATTTTTCGAGCTAAATTGATTATATATGATATTTTGCTCAGTTTTGTTCTTGCAGAGATGGGTTTGACCTTAATTCCGTTGGCAGAAGCATGGGTCGACCTTAACATATCCTGTGTCTTGATGAATTCCATAAGATTCCTGGAATTTTGTGCGCAGAAAAAGAATTGTAGCATGTATGATTTACCCAAAGAGAAATCGAAATGTGATTGCAGTGAATATCTACTACAGGACCACTGCCTTACAGCTTGATCCCCCATTTATTTTGCACCCACATTATAACATATAACCTATTTTTTTATAACATATGTTTTTAATGAACATTAAATTTTATAGTCCATGAACTTAATGCCAAATTTTTTATTGAACTTAAAAGGTCGTTGAACTCAAACTCAAACTTAAAGTAGGTGACATAGCCTATTCCTATGTTGTGTTGAAAGAGATTTGGAACCCTCCTAGTGTGTTCACTTGTAGCTCGATGGTTTTACCATTCATGTGAAGCTTAAAATAAAATTTTGCATAACCATACTCCTTCTAGAGTAACCATCTATTTCAGGTCTTGTTTTACCTAGTTAGTGTATCATAGGGGTTTTCAGGTTCTTTTTGACAAATTGTTAAATTATGGTATGTTCTATGCTTAAGAGCAATTTATTTCAAATCTCCTTATTAGCCCAATATCAATTTCCAGAATAGCAATCACATCAGCATGATAGTAAAATGCAGATAAAACATAAAGGTAAACAGTAGAAGACAAGCCAAGACAAGAGATGCAAGATGTGGCACCAGCGAGTGACAAACCCCAATTCGGGGAAACCCTTGATCAATTCTTCTTATATTCTTCAATAATTCAGCAGAGAGAGAGAGAGAGATAGTACAATCACACAAATCGGTAATTTTATGACAGCAGCAACAAAAAACTAACCAGCAAAGTCAAAGCTGGTCAAACAGGTCAGAATTGATCTCAAGTCAACCTCAGTCAACTCGGCCTCCAACAGCAAGTACACGCAGCCCAAAACAGTCCTGAAATGATGGTCAAACAGCAGTCAACGCAAGTGTAAGTCTGTGTCAACCCTTTACGGTCAACGCTGGTCAATGGGTGGTCAAACAGAGGTCAACGTTTGCTGTCCAGAACCGCGGCTTGCTTAGAAGAGGCTCTCCCCACTAATCCGCAGTCAAAGATACCCTCACGCTGGTCAATGCTGCTGAAACAGTCCTCCTGCATCTCGGTCAACCCAAGTCAACGCTGCCAAAACAGATCTGCGTCCTCCTCCTTCCCACGTGTGAGAGACCTGCTCCTCCTACTCATACCCAATCAAGCTAGGAGAGAGAAGAATGAGATGATGAGATGAGTGCTATAATGCCACAAGGTCTCCTTTTATATGCCACGTTGAGGATAAGCTAGGGGTGTAAAATACTATTTTTCTTGCTGGCCAACCTTGACAAATTGTCAAGAATATAGATAAATTCATATCTCCATGAATACATGTCGGAATCGGATGACCGTTAGATCAATCCTACACCTCTCGATGAGAGGAATCCAAGATAAATATTAGTTGCCATAAATAAAGTGACCCACATGGAGTTTGGCCCTAGTTGCCAATTTTAACACTCCCTCTCAACTAGGGAGAACTCCATTTGTTAATCCATCTGTTTGTCGGTACTATCTTTGCCATCAATGCACTGCTCTACTGAACTATGAAGAAGAAGAATTGATCGAGAATGTATCATACCATCCTCTACTGATCCAAAGTCAGTCCCATATAAAAAAGAGTGTCTAATAGCACTCTTACTAACATGAAGTTAGTGCCAATGAAGAGAGTGTGTCATACCACTCTTACTGATCCGAAATCAGTTCCAAATAAAGAGAGTGTCTCATACCACTCTTACTGACCCGAAGTCAGTCCCAAAAGAGAGTGAGTTATATCACTCTTACTGACCCGAAGTCATTTCCAATTGATCCTAGATCAATATAATCATTGCATAGGGAGTACGGTAGTTACACGATGCGTCCATCAGTACTACTATGGTCCCTATCCTCATTTCCCTACTCATTTGCCAGATGAGAGGTACTTTCCATGCGTCCTAGACTGCATGGGTAGGATGCCTCAGCAGGAGAAGGGTGAACCACTCTTCCTGCCTACATGTCGCCATCGGGTATCACAAGGGAAGGATGAACCACTCACCTTGTACACAACAAACCACTAGGGGAACGCTGAACCACTCGCCCTATGGTTGTTCATCGCTCCAAGTACCCCAAGCTCCCTGGAGCTCCCAGAGCTCAATGTATGTATCTTACAGGACCCTCATAGTAGGGTCTCTCCATGACTCCTAGTCGTTCTCGGAAAGTCAAGAATTTGACCTTTCCCAGGGGCTTTGTCAAAATGTCGATGACCTGCTCATCAGTCCCAATATGATGGAGATTTATTGCTCCTCGTTGTACCATATCCCAAATAAAGTGGTACTTGATATCGATGTGCTTGGAGCGATCATGAAATACGAGATTCTCTGATAAACGAATCCCACTCTAGTAGTCGCAGAGGATCACGGTAGTATCCAGCGTATGTCCAAACAACTCACTAAAGAGCTTCCGCAACCAGACAGCTTCATAGGAGGCCATACTCGCAACAATGTATTCGGCCTCAGTGGTGCTCAACGTCACTAATTTCTGCTTCCTGCTCATCCAGGACATCGAAGCAGAACCCAACAACACCTGAAAGTGCTCTTTCGGTCCATCACACTGCCTACCCAATCAACATCAGAATAACCATGTAGCCTCACGTCTCCGGCAGTGTATCTCAGTCCATGAGTGATTGTGCCCCAAAAATATCTTAGAAGATTCTTGGCACCAATCCAATGTGAGTGATGAGGCTCAACCATATATTGGCTCAACGCATTGACTGCAAAACATATATCTGGACAAGAGTTCACCAAGAATATTAGTGCTCCTATGAGTTGACGATACTCAGAAGCATTTCCCAATACAGGTCCGGCAACACTACCACATAACTTCTTGAAGTTAAGCTCCATCAAGGTAGCCACAGGCTTGCAGTCAACTAGCCCAAATCTCCAAATCTCTCCAATATCTTCACCACGTATTTTCCTTGAGATAGGAAAATTTTTCCTGGCTTTTACCGGACCTCCAACCCTAGGAAATAGTGCATCAGTGCTAGGTCCTTCATCTCAAATTCGGAAGCCAACTCCCTCTTACATTTGTGAATGAGAGGGTCTGCACCAGTCAGAAAGAGGTCATCAACATACAACACCAATATGAGAGGCTTATCATCTTCAACTTGAAAGTAAAGGTTCAGATTGACTTCACTCCCAGTGAATCCCAACTCCATCAAATAGCTACTGATCCTCTCATACCAAGCTGAGGGTGCTTGCTTTAGCCCATAGAGATATTTCTTCAACCTGCATGCATGAGATTCCTGATTATGAATCTCAAACCCCTTGGGTTGTTCCACATAGACTTCCTCTTTAATCGAACCATGTAAGAACACAGTCTTGACATCCATCTGATGTAGGTTCCACCTTCCGAAGCAGCAAGGGCTATGATCGAGCAAATGGTGGTGTATCGGGCAACAGGTGCAAATATCTCTTCGTAATCCACTCCTTCCTTTTGAGAGAAGCTTCGAGAAACAAAGCGAGCCTTGTACTTTTCAGCACTCCCATCAGCTCCATGCTTGATTTTGTAAAGCCATTTCGAGGTGACAACTGATTTGTCTTGGGGTCTGGGGACCACATCCTAGACATCATTCTTCATGATGGACTCGTATTCTTCATTCATAGCATCCTTCCATACTTGATGCTTCACGGCTTCTTCGAACGATGTAGGCTCGTTTTGAATGATGGTGCTCATAATGGTCAAGTATCCTTGCTACCTGGTCGACTTCTTGTTTTCACGGAAGTCCTTCTGGGTGCAATATGTCTCTCGGCATCTTCAAGAGTCCCCCTAAGCCATGAGGGCCTCATCCTAGAGGAGGAAGGCTCTTGCGGAGGGGGATCAATAAGATCCATAGGTTCTTCAACATCGGGCATTGTTTCATCTTCCTTTTCATTCAGCTTCTTGGTGTCAGCTTTTTTATCTTTCCTTAGAATAGGAAGATTGTCAACCTTGCTAAGAGCCATATCTTAGTCAAAGGTGACATCATGACTTACCTCGACTTCCCTTTGACCAGCCGCATAGATTCTGTAGCCCTTAGAATTTTCGCTATAGCCCACAAAGATTCCTTTCTTTCTAGATGCACCCAATTTTCTTCTTTTCTCTTTCGGCACATGAAAATATACGGGACTTCCAGAAATTCTAAAATGAGAGACATTCGGTTTCTCACCAGTGAACATTTCTTCGGGAGTCGTGGAATCTAATGCTTGATGAGGGCATCGGTTTTGAACATATACGGTGGTATTTGCAGCTTCGGCCCATAGAAACTTCGGAAGCCTTTGATCATGGAGCATGGCACGAACAACTTCCATAATCGTACGATTCTTCCTTTCAGCCACACCATTCTACTCAGGAGTGTATGGTGTTGTGGTCTCCCTCTTAATGCCAGTTTCTTTGCAAAAGTCATGGAACTCATTGGATTCATACTCGGTCCCATTATCAATCCTTAATATTTTGATTCTCTTCTCGATTTGATTCTCGATAAAGGCTTTGAAGTGACGGAACCAAGAGAACACCCCATCCTTCTTTTTCAAGAAGTAGATCCAAGTCTTGCGAGAATAATGATCTCTAAAAGTAAGATAATATAGATATCCTCCAAAAGAGTTTATGGGCATCATACCAGATATGTCGGAGTGGACCAACTGCAATATACCTGTAGTCTTGCTATTACTTGAGGGGAATGGTCCCTTTTAAGCTTTCCTTCGGCACACCTCGGACATACACCTTCATGCTCTACTTTGAACTCGGTTATCCCTATCACCATTTGTCTCACATCGGGTAGAGCCTTATAATGAAGGTGGGCAAACCTCTGGTGCCATAGTTCAGATTGAAGAGATGTGTCGCAAGACATGAGTCCCAACCTATGTCACATGGTTCGAGTTTGACAATGATTAAGTTCGATTCGAATTCGAATTTCCGATCAGGTTCGAATGAGGTTCGGCATTAGGTTCGACTATACATATTTTCAATTTATATATATATATATATTATATATATTATATATATATATATCTATATGTGACCTCGGTCTAATGGAGCAGGAATAACCTTGTATAATGGGCGTTGCAAAGATTGAAGGATTAGACATTCTCGACATATCTGTGTTAGCATACAAACCTACCTAGACATATCACAATTACACAGCTAGTGATCTTGACATACCTGTGAGGATCTCAACTGAATGGAGAAGCAAAGATCTAGGACAAAGGCACAGTGTCAATGGATCTCGCATAGCAATCTTGGCATCAAGGCCTCGGTGATACTCCTGTAGAAGTCTAGACTCTAGAAAAAGAACAACAGTGATAGAAACTCTCTCTCGGCCTAATAAGATTGATGTTAGACGTTGTCTCAATCACATATATATATATATACTACAATTGTGGCACAATAACAAAGCCGCATAAATGATCATTCTCGGAGGATACAATCCCTACATAACAAAGAGCCATAGTAACCATTATAGTCTCGAAATAAATGAGACAGTAAGGACCTCAGTATAGTGAGGAATAGTATCTCATCTCGGTGGATCTATTTCTTAACAGTCAGTGTATATATATATGTAATGGAAAGATCTTCGGATCCCTCACTATCTTTACATGATCTCACTGTCTCGGTGTAAGAAAGATCACAATGATCCTGCAGTCATGGAATACACTCTCGCATGATCACAGTCAACATGATGGTCTAGAGTACAGTGATGAAGGTAGGATAAAACAGCTATCATGGTTGTCATAATGAAGTTCTCAGTGCATCATTAAAAAAATCGAACCTTAAAAAATTCGTTAAAATTCGCCTTTAGGTTCGTTGAGGTTCGTTTAGGTTCGAGTTCGTTAAGGTTCGACTTGAGGTTTGAATTTCAGGTTTGGCGAACCTGAACGAATTTCAAATTTTTTTTTTTCAGGTTCGCCGAATTTCGAACCTGAACCTTCAGGTTCATCGAACCCTGTGACATAGCTCCAACATACTTCCTCCAACTTGATATAAAAAGTCAACCCGGAACCCAAGAATGAAAGCGTTTTTAAAATTCTTTTTCCAAACACGTACCTTGCCATCGATGAATGCAACCTTGTTGCCTTTGTCTTCCATTGCCGAAATGGACGCCAAGTTCTTCTTGAGATCGGGTACATATACGACTTCTTGCAAATGGATCATGTTACCCTGATTTAATTGAAGAGTAACATTCCCTACACCCTTTACGGGATAGGTGGAATTGTCTCCAAGAATAACCTCCAAGTTTGTCTCTTTCTCTATCAGATTAGAGAGAGCTTCCTTGTAACCAGTGAAGTGCCTTGAGGCACCACTATCAATAAGCCAATTTCCCAATGAGTTCAGAGGAGAGGTAGTGGAGAGGGCCGATATCAGATAATACTCATCTTGCTTATTATTAACAACATTTGATTTATACCTGGAGTTCCTTGCTATCTTGGAGGGTTGACCATTTCCTTGATTTCTTGCATTCCTCTTTCCTTTGCCATTCCTTTGATTGTTGTTGGAGTTGCCCCTGTAGTGATTTTGATCATCATCATGTGATGTGTCCTTTCTATTTGGACACTCCCTCGCATAGTGGCCAAATTTATTGTAAACAAAGCATCATCCTTTCCTTCCACCCTTTGATCTGGGCTTTCCTTTGAAATGACCTTTAGACTCAGAATTATTTCTCCTTTTGGCTTGAGAGGAGAAAGCAATGGGGTTGCCTTTACTTGAAGGCATTTTGTTGATTTGGGGTAGCATCAGATGTGCTCTAGCCACGAAATCTGGCGGAGAGGTTGGGGCACATGAGATCTCCAATACCTAGATAGGGTTTTGGCAGATTCTAAACAGATCAGGAGAAATTAAAATAATTAATATTTTTAATGGAGTCCCTAAGTCTAAACTTAGGGAAGATAAAATATTAATGTGTATTAATATGAATCTGTGTTAGAATGGTCCAAAAGACATGGATCAAACCAGATCTAATCTTGGCCATTGATTAGGGACTTAATCTCGGCCGTTGATATGTCAACGAGAAAAGTATAAGAGGGGGCTTGAGGGTCACTTGGAGAGTACATCAGATGATCAGTCATTCTATTCTCTAGATCGGGCTTTGCTAAGAGAGATAGAATTAGTGATCGGGGGAGCAATTGAGGGGCATTGAGTACAAAGAAACATAGAAGGTAGAAATTGTGTCGGGAGAGCAGTGAAGCAACTAAGGAGGGTGACGTAGAGCCAACAAGGGCTCACGCAGGGCCACGCAGAGGCAACCAAGTGCTGCGTAGAGCACCAGAGGGGCCAGTGCAGCCGACGCAGAGGCTCCTAGAGCTGACGGAGGGCCTCCTGGGGCTGACGTAGGCCTAGAAAGGCTGATGCAGGGCCAATGTGAGACAGGGAGGGGCTGACGCAGTCCAGATTGGTGGGGTTGTAGGAGTAGTTTTGTGCTGAAGAGCTGCTGGAAGGGTTTTCTGGGGTTTCAGCCAGAAGATTTCTCTCAAACAATGAGGTATAGCTGCTAAGGAAATTCTTTGTTGGGTAGGCCAGTTTTGGCACCCAGATTGTACTCTGATATTGTTTAATAAGAAAACCCTTAGATAGCTGCACCAATTTTCCCGCATTGGGTTTTTCCGAGGACATTACTCCAAAAATAATGGTGTCATGTGGTGTGTTTGTTCTTGTTTCTTTTAGTTGCTGATCTGTAATATGTTGAGCATGCACTGGTGTTTATTTTCAGTATTTACTTTGTAAATAACTTGTTAAAGAATAATAACAAGTAGGTAGGAATAAATAAGAAAAAGTGCATGAAGGGTTTCTAAACTAACTTAGAAACTTCAACATGTTATCAGAGCATGATTGCAAATCACAAGAGGACTAAAAGACATTAGTCGAGCAGAGCAATAGCAGCAGAAAACAACTGTCCTGAGGTGACAGAAGCTGTTTCTAGCAGCACATAAGCCAAGGAAGTGTGATACAAAGCTAGCCAAAGTCACGCAGAAGAAGTTGGGAACTGCACAGAGCCTTAGAGAGGCCAGCGTTGCTGATGCAAAGGGCCAGAGGATTGACGCAGGGCATCCTAGGGCTGACGCAGAGCCATCTGGGGTGATGCCTAGCTAGCGTGGGGCAGAGAGGGGTTGATGTAGTTCATAGAGAGGTAGTTGTTGGAGTCTAGAAGGCTGCAGGGATATTGCAGAGTGGAGTTGGTGAGGTACTGTAGTCAGAACATTACCTGATGGACCAAGGCTAGAGGAGTTGCTACCGAGGGTTTCTAGCCGAGGAACCTGGATCAACAGTGCAGTTGCACAGGATGATCAGAGTAGGGGGCATCTCGACAAGCGGCAGAAGGATTTCCAGGAGGGAAATCAGGACTTAAAGGGAGTCCAGAAGAGAACTTCCAGACAGGAAGTAGAGACTCAGAGGAGTTGAACAGAGAACTTCCAAGAGGGAAGTAGAGGAGCGACGTGGCACTTCACGGGGTAAGAGACCAGGATAGACAGGACGAAGCATCGAACTTCGCAGTCTGGAAGGCCAGAATCTTATCAGTGCTAGACAAGAATTGTGTCAAGAACTTCGCAGTCTGGAAGGCCAGAATCTTATCAGTGCTAGACAAGAATTGTGTCAAGAACTTCGCCTTGAAGACGATAGCTATCCCAGTCGACCCAAATGATAATGACAAGTACGAAGAAGCGATGGCGAGGGCTAAGTGCATTATCCTTGACGGGGTCAAGGATCATGTGGTACCACATATATAGCTAAGAAGGAAACGACAGTTGAGATGTGGGAGGCTCTCAAGAACCTATACCAACATATTTCTGTTCATAGAAGAACGCTGCTCGAGAACCAAATGAGGTCGTATCAGATGAAGAAGGGTCAATCGATTGACACCTTCCTCAGAGGACTGAATGAGATCCGAGACCAATTGATTGCTATAGGAGCGACACCGGATCAAGAGCTTATGATGAGGACAACCCCGAATGCTATCTCAGAAGATTGGGAAGTGTTTGTCTAGAGTATCATGGGTAGAGGGCTCTCCTACCTTGGGACGAGATGTGGGCAACTCTTCGCTAGGAAGAGATCTGACGACCGTCAATGACAGGTAGCAGCAGCAAAGAGATCAAAGTTCAGCAGGAGGAGGAAAATGTGGCCCTAACATCTGAGGGAAAGTAGGAGAAACGGAAGAAGAAATATCTCTCCAAGGTCAAGTGCTTCCACTGTGGGGAGATGGGTCATTATGCGACCTAGTGCCCAAGGAAGAAGAGTAAGGGAGAGTCTTCCGAGAATAAGGCAACACCAACACAGGCAGAGAAGGAAGTTTTGACAGATGATCACCGTGCCATGAGTGCACACACACCACTTGAGCGGAAGTGGGGAGACATCGAGCTGTAGTTAGGTGGATTACAAGCGATGAGGGGCAGGATCCTCGAGGTACCCAACCTCTTGGATTAGACCTTGCTACAGGAGCCCCGACGAGGAGTAGCAGCGCTGGCTGGGTGGGTAGAGACGGATGCGGATGGAGTGGTAGAGAGAGCTACAATGCAGGAGTCCCAAGACAGCGCAGAGCTAGTAGGCTACAACAGTGCGAGAGGCACAGGAGTGTTGCACCAGTTCAGGAAGGCACAACGAGGTGTGCAACGGTGCGAGATGCATGGAGTTGTTGCAGCAACGCAGAGGTCAGAGAGAGGGAGCACTTGTCAGCGACAGAGGGAGCTTCAACATCAGAGGGTGTTTCTAGCCCAATAGGGAGGTCATTTGAGAGATCAGTTACTTACTTCTCAGTAACTGAGTTGTAGTGCAACAATGGGCAGAACGATGCAACATGATGAGAGGAGGTGCAGTGCAGATGCAATGCTGGGAGGAAGGACTGCACGGATGCAGAGGGAGTTGTCGTACAGATGCAGCAGTGGCGGTGGCAGAACCATGGGCAACAGTACAGGAGGCAGCAGTGCAGAGTATGTTGGGTAGGAAGGCCTAGCATCAACATGGTGCCGGATGATAAGAGTAATACTCAGTGAGGAGTATTGCTAAAGCACAGTCCTCGCTAAGAGGGAGTGTTGATTTGGGGTAGCATCGGATGTGCTCTAGCCACGAAATTTGGTGGAGAGGTTGGGGCACATGAGATCTCCAATAACCAGAAAGGGTTTGGGCAGATTCTAAACAGATAAGAAGATATTAAAATAATTAATATTTTTAATGGAGTCCCTAAGTCTAAACTTAGGGAAAATAAAATATTAATGTATATTAATATGAATCTGTGTTAGAATGGTCCAAAAGACATGGATCAAGCCAGATCTAATCTTAGCCATTGATTAGGGAGAGTACACCAGATGATCAATCATTCTATTCTCTAGAGCGGGGTTTGCTAAGAGAGATAGAATAAGTGATTGGGAGAGCAACTGAGGGGCATTGAGTACAAAGAAACAGAGAAGGCAAAGATAGTGCCGGGAGAGCAGTGAAGCAGCGAAGGAGGGTGGCATAGAGCCAACAAGGGCTCATGCAGGGCCACATAGAGGCAGCCAAGTGTTGCGTAGAGCACCAGAGGGGCTAGCATAGCTGACGCAGAGGCTACCAGAGTTGACGCAGAGCCTCCTGGGGCTGACGCAGGCCTAGAAAGGCTGACGCAAGGCCAGCGTGAAACAGAGAGGGGCTGATGCAGTCCAGATTGGGCAGACGCTGGGGTTGTAGGAGCAGTTTTGTGCTTAAGAGCTGCCGGGAAGTTTTTTCGGGGTTTCATCCAAGAGATTTCTCTCAAACTGTGAGGTATTGCTGCTAAGGAAATTCTCTGTTGGGTAGGCTAGTTTCGACACTCAGATTGTAATCTGATATTGCTTAATAAGAAAACCCTTAGATAGCTGCACCGATTTTCCCGCATTGGGTTTTTCCGGGGACATTGCTCCAAAAATAATGGTGTCATGTGGTGTGTTTGTTCTTGTTTCTTTTAGTTGCTGATCTATAATATGTTGAGCATGCACTGATGTTTATTTTCAATATTTACTTCGTAAATAACTTGTTAAAGAATAATAACAAGTAGGTAGGAATAAATCAAAATAAGTGCATGAATGGTTTCTAAACTAAGTAAAGTTAGAAACTTCAACACATTTCTTGCTCCACCATCCTTGTCTCTTCTTGAGTGCATCTCGACATCAATTCTTCAAATCACGGAATTCGATCATTGTTGAGAAGAGTGGTTCTAAAGATATATCATTTGGATGGGAGTCCTCCAAGGGTAGTGATAGTGAGTTCCCTATCAAGAATGACTTCTCCAACCGAAAGAAGATCATTGTTGATCTCAGTGATCCTTAAGGAGTGGGATTGAATATCCTCGTCCTTGCCCTTCTTAATATCCTTCAACTTATTTTTGAGGAACAAAACTTGCTTTGCATCACTAACTTTAAACAAGCTTACTAGTCTGTCGTAGATCTCCTTGGAGGTGTTCAACTCTGAAATGTAGGTCACCAAACGCTTGCCAATTGAGTCTCGGATAATCTTCTTCGCTTTGACTTCACCCTTAGTGTACTTGTTCTTTGTAGCAACCATTTGATGGAGGCTCCAGAATTTTACCCCTCACATAGTCCAACACTTCTTGCTCTTCCAATATTAGATCAAGAGACATCTTCCATCCGTGATAGTCAAACTTCTCACGAAGCTTGTCATTGACCGGGAAGTGGGATGAGGAACCCATGAAGCCTTTTGACCTTTCCAACTGTCTTCGATGATTGCTCTTTCACTCTTGCTTGGGCTTTGTCTTAACCTCAGCTCTGATACCATGTTAAAGTATGGTATGTTCTATGCTTAAGAGCAATTTACTTCAAATTTTCTTATTAGCCCAATATCAATTTCTAGAATAGCAATTACATCAGCATGATAGTAAAATGCAGATAGAACATAAATGTAAACAGTAGAAGACAAGCCAAGACAAGAGACACAAGATGTGGCACTAGCCAGGGACAAACACCAATGCGGGGAAACCCTTGATCAATTCTTCTTATATTCTTCAATAATTCAACACAAAGAGAGAGAGATAGTACAATTACACAAATTTGTAATTTTATGACAGCAGCAACAAACCGTAACCAACAAAGTCAAAGCTGGTCAAACAGGTCAGAACTGACCTCAAGTCAACCTCAGTCAACTCGGCCTCCAACAACAAGTATAGGTAGCCCAAAACAGTCTTGAAATGATGCTCAAACAACAGTCAACACAAGTGTAAGTCTGTGTCAACCCTTAACAGTGAACGCTGGTCAATGGGTGGTCATACAAAGGTCAACGTTTGCTGTCTAGAACTGCAGCTTGCTTAGAAGAGGCTCCCCCAACTAATCCGCAGTCAAAGATACCCTCACGCTTGTCAACACTGCTAAAATAGTCCTCCTGCAACTCGGTCAACCCAAGTCATCGCTGCCAAAACAGATCTGCGTCCTTCTTCGAACGTGTGAGAGACCTGCTCCTACTCATACCCAATCAAGCTAGGAGAGAGAAGAATGAGATGATGTGATGAGTGGTATAATGCCACAAGGTCTCCTCCTTATATATGCCACATTGAGGCTAAGCTGAGGGTGTAAAACACTTTTTTGCTTGCTGGCCGACCTTGACAAATTGTCAAGAATACAAATAAATACATATCTCCATGAATACATGTCGGAATCGGATGATCGTTAGATCAATCCTACACCTCTCGATGAGAGAAATCCAAGAAAAATATCAGCTGCCATAGCTAAGGTGATCCACATGGAATTTGGTTCTAGTTGCCAATTTTAACACAAATAGACCAACAAATTTTGCCCTTCATTTCAAGTCTCTAGGCAAAGATCCTATGCTTTTTTTATTCTTTCAAATGTTCCCCTAATTTCCCCTATTTCTAGTTTTTTTTGCACTATATTCTTGCTGCTTCCAACCTGCCATTTCTTGTAGAATTATAGAAGCTTCTTGCTGTTCTGGACACCCATGCTTGTGTTTTTCCTAGTTCTTGCCTTGAGTTCTAATGAGTTATTAATTGTTGGCTAACCACCACCTAAAGTATTCTAAAAATAACAAGCTCTGAAATGGTCCAATATTACTAAATATTAACCAACATGTGGATGCTGCTTGTGAAAATTTCAACTATTGCAGCAACTGGAAATTATTCTTCTAACTGTAAATTAATTAGCAGTTTATTTGCTACGACAAACAACGAATATTTCACAACTACAATTTTCACCAAAATAAATACTGTGGAAGATAAACTGGAAACTGATAAAATATTGGCGCACACAAAAAATATAACACTGTTGTTTTTGGACAAAAATTCCCCAAAAAACCTGATGCGGGAAAACTGGTGCAATAGGTGAGGGTTTTTATTTTTAAGCAGCTGTGAGAAAATTCTGAGTACAATAAATGTCGCCAAATTGGCAAATCTACACGAGAAATACTGGCAAAAATACATTGAGGGATTTTACCCTCTCTGAGCAATCCCGACATTATCTGACCTCTGAAAAGCTAGCCATCCAAACTGGTATGCGCAGGCTTTGCGTCACCCCTGCGTTGCTTGCCAAATTCTTTGCTTGAATCAGCTGTGAATCTAGCCGTCCTGTAGAAATTCCCACTGTAGATCAACAGATTATGCAATATACTAAAGCAAAATACAAGATCTACTTCTATAACAAATTGTGCGGAAGCTTAATCGAATATGAGCAAGATCAAATAGGACACATATAACTAAGAATGAGAAATCAATCACACATGAACACAGAAGAATACTCTGGGGAAAACCTCAGCTAAAAACTTCGATCTCTGTATTATCATACAAGTGGAAATATGTTCGGATTACACAAAGCTTTAGCTCACAAGATATCCAGCTCTGAGTACAATCCCTCTATTGCTCATAGACAGTCAAAGGCTTCTCACAAACCTTCTCCTCTGCCCTCCAAGCTTCCTATTTCCTTGCGCAGTTTTCCTTGGGGTCTAGTGCTGCCACCTGTGTGAATTGGCCTCTTCACACACTCACTAACCTCTGATCTAACTACGCAATCCTGAAGGAGATAATTCCTTCTGCATGGATGAGTTTCCTATATAGGAAAATTCCTCCAACTGATAGCACACTGTTCCTTCTTCTGATCTCAACTGGGTCTTTGATTGAACTAAAATGCATGAGTTATAAATGATAGAATATTCAGTTATTTGGAGAGCAGTAGTTACATGCAAGCAAGCATTAACTAACTGAACTCACAATTAATTCAACAAACTGTTTGAACTAATCTAACTGGACTTTACTCAGTGAACTGAGCTAACTAATTATAACTCAATATTACAACTCATCCTTATCTCTTTAACTGAGGGATAAATTCCTCAATCAATGGAGAAATTGTTGCATGTCCCCACACAGAATTCACGTTTGATTTTCTACAACTAATTAACTCAAGATGAATTAACTAATTATTTCTTGTTGCATTTCTATTTTTATCATTTCTTGTTGCCATTTTCAACACTCCCTCTCAACAAGAAAGGCATTCAACTTGAACCCGATCCTGAACCTTTGGAATGTTTTGCATGCAACACTTCTTCCAAGTGTTGTTACTCCAGCAACTCTAGAAACAAAAAATACTCCCAACTGACCTTCCTGTTGGGCTAGAAACATCCTGTGATGCTGAAGCTCCATCTGCCACTGATAAGTGCTCCCTCTCTGACCTCTGAGTTGCTGCAACACTCCATGCATCTTGCATCGTTGCACACCTCTCTGTGCCATCCTGCACTGGTGCAACACTCTTGTGCGTCTCGCATTGCTGCAGCTTGCTAGCTCTGCACAGTCTTGGGATTCCTGCACTGTAGCTCTCTCTGCCGCTCCATCCGCATCTGTCTCTACCCACTCAGCCAGTCCTGCTACTTGTCGAGGTTCCCATAGCAAGGTCTAATCAAAGAGGTTGGGTACCTCAATGATCCTGCCCCTATTCCAGCCTTCTTGGGACTGTCACTCCACATCGCCCCATCTCCGACCTGGAGGTATGGATGCATGTGATCCCTGTGTCCACTTGGCTCGAAATTTCCCCCTATTGGAGGTCTCTGGATGAATGGATGCCTTCACTCGATCTCCTCTCAGCTTCTCTAGTTGTGGCTGCTCTTCAACCTCTTGAAGCTGCTTCACCAACTGTGGCTTCTCCACAATTGTCTGAGACTTCTTCTGGCGCTGCATGTTGAGAGGTAGTGTACACTCCCTCTTAACCACCAAGTCTCCAACAGTTGCCTTGCTCCTCAAGGCTTTGCATGCATCTTGAACCTCAAGAGCATACAGGTTCTTGACTCGTGAACCAATCTGCTTCACCTGTCTCGTGGTGATATGTCGAAGGAAAACCTTTCCCTTACTGAAGACTACATCATAGCCCTTGTCTTCTAGCATGGCGATTGACACCAAAATTTTCCTCAGTCCTAGTACATACTTGACATCGGTCAAGGTAATGCGAGCTCCATGCTCCCTATGAAAAAAAACCGTGCCTACACTTGAGACACCATCTTTTTCATCATTACCTGTCGCTATGAGTATCTAGAGATCCTCCTCTTCCAAGGTACTAAACAAACTCTTGTCGCCGGTCATGTGGAAAGAAGCTCCACTGTCAAGAAACCAACCACTTCCCACCATGGATGAAACCTCGCGTGCGAAAAGTGTGAAATCCAACTCGAACTGTGAGGCCAGTGCCTCACCTTCTGATCCTTCCACGGATCCCTTCTTGGATTTCCTCAGTGGACAATTTGTAGCAAAATGGCCCACTTCATGACAACGAAAGCATCACACTTTCGATTTGTCAAACTTCTTCCCACCATGGAAGGAACTGGATTTGGGATGAGAATCCTTCTCCTTCCCTTTCTTTGCCTTACTCGCTAAGGCGCAATTTTCTTCATCTTCCTTGGATGAAGAAGATCCATCTCTGGTGCTTCTTTGTATCTCCTCCTGCATCAGATCCGACCAAAGTCATTTCCAATCTGGCAGTTTCTCTTTTCCGTTTACTGAGTCTTGGTAGCTATGCCAGCTCCTAGGAAGACCGAGAAAAGCAAGAATCACCATGTCATCATCAACTACCGTGATTCCTACACTTCCAAGCTCACCCCTGCAGGTGGTGAGCTTGTTCATATACGTAGAGATCGTGTCGCCCTTTTCGCACTTGATTTTCTGAAGCTTGTCTTTCAGCGCCAACTTCCTTTGATTGCTGCTGTTATGATATAGATCCTTCAATGTTTTCCACATTGAAAACGGTGTCTCCTTCCCATGAAGACTCAAGACAATGTGGTCTCGAGCTCCCTCCAGAAGGATTCTCCTAGCTCTAGTCACACATTTCTTCCATTTCGCCAATTCAGTAGCATCAGTCGGCTTGGGGACTTCTTGATCAATGAAGTCCTTTAGACCGTTATCCTCTAATTCAAACTGCCATCAAGAGCATATTCGAGTCTTAAATCGTTGAACGCCATTGGTGAAATTGAGATGTGATAAGAACTCGACTTCTATATTCAGGAACCTCAAATTTCGAACTTCTTCCTTCTTGTATACTATTCTTCTCCTTTGATCACCTTTGCTCTGATACCATGTAGAACTTTTTCTACAAAACCTCGCTCTGATACCATGTCGAAATTCCCACTGTAAATCAACAGATTATGCAATATACTAAAGCAAAATACAAGATCTACTTCTACAACAAACTGTCCGGAAGCTTAATTGAATATGAGCAAGATCAAATAGAACAGATATAATTGAGAATGAGAAATCAATCACACATGAATACAAAAGAATACTCTGGGGAAAGCTTCAGCCAAAAACCCCGGTCTCTGTATTATCATACAAGTGGAAATATGTCCGGATTACACAAAGCTTTAGCTCACAAGCTATCTAGCTCTCAGTACAATCCCTCTGCTGCTCATAGACAGCCAAAGGCTTCTCACAAACCTTCTCCTCTGCCCTCCAAGCCTCCTATTTCCTTGCGTAGTTTTCCTTGGGGTCTAGTGCTGCCACCTATGTGAATTGGCCTCTTCACACACTCACTAACCTCTGATCTAATTGCACAATCCTAAAGGAGATAATTCCTTCTGCATGGATGAGTTTCCTATATAGGAAAAATCCACCAACTGATAGTACATTGTCCCTTCCTCTTATCTCAACTGGGTCTCTGACTGAATTGACATGCATGAGTTATTTATGAGAGAATATTCAGTTATCTGGAGAGCAACAGTTACATGCATGCAAGCATTAACTAACTGAACTCACAATTAATTCAACAAACTGTTTGAACTAATCTAACTGAACTTAACTTAGTTAACTGAGCTAACTAATTACAACTCACCCTTATATCTTTAACTGATGGATAAATTCCTCAATGAATAGAGAAACTGTTGCATGTCCCCACATAGACTTCATGTTTGATTTTCTACAACTAATTAACTCAAGATGAATTGATTAATTATTTTACAAATAACTGCTAAGACCAAATTCGACTTTTACTCAATTTTAGTTCACGAACTAACTAAAATTGGAATCCATCCTGAAATGCTATTTATAACAATGCTATTTTTAGCATTTCCATTTTTCATTCCTTCTTGCTATATCCAACACTGGTACTTGAGATGCTATTTATAACAGTGCTATTTTAAGCATTTCTGGTTGCCATTTTCAACATGTCCTGCTTGCTACTGACTAGGAAATTGCTTCTCTAGCCTTTTGGAAAATCTACCCAGCATCTAGAACTGAAGACGTCCTCCGCTTCAGCTGAATCAAACTTACTTGAGGCTTTGTGCTGCCTCTGCGTAGCCTCTTGAAGAATATTTTTGGCCTCCTCTTTCTGACCCTCCGAAACTGGCAAAGTTTCTCTGGACTCACTGTGTTTTCATCCCCCTCTCTGACTCGAACTCTTTTGGTAGAATGCTGCTACTCCTTGGAAAGTCAAACTGCCCAAGGAAATCGATCTCAAGTGTGTTCCTCCAATCTACCCATCGACTTCTTCTTATAATCTCCAATTGGGACTCCAACGGCCAAGATTAAAACTTATTCAATTGCTGAGATCATTTCCTATTCAATCCGTGTGAGTTTCTGAGAAATTTCACCTTCCTCAATAAATTGTTGTGAATTAATCATTTTCCCTAAGTTAGACTAAGGAAAAATCTAAATATTGATTAATTAACTTAATTAAGACATTTCTAGGTGGATTTTCTTGAAACCTTTTATGGGTTCTAGAGTTCTATTGTTTCTTAACCTCTCTGACCATTGTTGAGACTAGAACGCCATCAGATGCTACAAAAACTAACACTCACTCTTTAGTGAGGAAGGTGTTCTAGTGTTGTACTGCTACAACACCGTCTCTGCATCATCCTCCATACACGCTGCTGATGTCTGGCAACTGTGATTGCCTGCCACTGCCCACCAACCACTGCACAACTCTGATGCTGCATTTGTGTTGTTGCTGACACTGTTATACTGTTGCTAACTCTGCATCTTTACTGCAACTCCCTCTCAACTGTTGGTGCTGCTACTACAACTGAGAAGTATCCAAAATACTGAATCATTTGTCTCTGTGTTGCAACTGTCTCCTGCGCATTTGACTACTACTGGCCTTTGCATTGTCTATTGAGGAAGTTACTTTGCTACTAAGCCTCCTGCTTAGCTGTCAACACTCCTCTGCGCTCCTCAACATCTGACTACTACTAGTCTGCAATCGTCACTCCGGAATTTGACTGCATGACTGACATTGATCCTCCTGCTACTAAATACTGTGGCCCTCCTGTAGCAAGGTAATGATCCATGATGAAACACCATCCGATGCATTCCTTTAGAGACCTTGCCCAAATTTGCACAACTCTGGGACTACAGCTTCATATCGCCCTAGCTCTCTCCTGGAGGTATCACTGCAAACATGGCAATGTCTTCCTTGAACCTGGAGGACAATTTGTCTATCTCTACTGATGTTGCCACTTGGTCTTGCTTCTCCTACTTGTCCTTCTTCCTTTGAGGACACTGAGTATTGTAGTGGCCAAACTTGCCACACCTGAAGCACTTGACCTTAGATAGGTCCTTTTTTTTCTCCCCTTGTGTACATAGTCCCTGACTGGGACCCTTTGATGCAAGGGCCACATTATCTTCCTCCTCCTCACTTTTCCATCCCTCACAGCTGTTTCCGTTGATGGAGGTCTTCACTAGTGCTTGTCTCATCTCCTGCTGCAGTAGGCCTGACGACATCCTATCTCACCTAGGTAGATTATCTTCTCCCAAGATGCCTTGGATGGAGATCTCCCAATTCTCAGAGATACAGTTCAGTGCCAAACACACAAGCTGTGTCTTGAGGCGCCTCTCCCACGGTTGCAAGTTGATCCCGGATTTCCTGAATTTTGTTGAGAAAGGGATCAATGCCTTCACCCTTATACATGCTGATGTTTCTCAGCTTCTCTTTCTAAATCATCTTCCATTTCTCAAAAGGATTCTGGTATAGCTGTGCGAGAGCATCCTGGACTCCATAGGATCATCCGCTTCGCCTTCGCCATTTTTTTCCTGTACTCTTTCAGTTGATCTGTGTCAGCCACAACGCTGTTTGCAAATATTTTTAGGCCATGCTCATCTAACAAGGACATCCTGGCCTTCTAGATGACATAGTTAGAAGATGCCTCCAACTTATCTTGATCTTTAAGCCCAACTATGGCCATCTCTGAAACTAGAATGGAAATCTCCCTCTTTCTCCTGTTCGACTATTGATTCTGCTATTCACAGTCCCTTTTGGAGTGAGAAAATATGCTTGCAACTATTGCTGGCTACAACTGGGAATTTGGATTTCTAAATTAGAAACCCTCTGAGAGAAATTCCCTCTGTGTGGACACTTCTCTTCCAAACAACGTTGATTCTGCTCTAGCAAAACTGCTGCAAAACCTTTTTGCGCCCAAACAAGGAATTTGCTCAGCGAAAATACCGATCTGCTCTACTAGAATTACTTCCCGACTTTACTACTTCCTGCTGGAACTACTACTGGGCTCTGGGAATTTCTCTTGCCCCCTGCATTGGAAAAATCAAACCCTTTGCCCAACGGTTCGAACTGCGAAACCAACCTCTACGCAAATATGGAAATCAAATTGCTAGACTCCCTCTGAATCTGGACAATTTCTTCCTTTCACTTCTGAGCTTCCTGTTTGATCAAATTCGTTCTGATACCATGTGAAAATTTCAACTATTGCAACAATTGGAAATTATTCTTCTAATTGTAAATTAATTAGCAGTTTATTTTCTACAACAAACAACGAATAATTCACAACTACAATTTTCACCAAAATAAATACTGCGGAAGATAAACTGGAAACTGAGAAAATACTGGCGCACACAAAAAATATAATACTATTGTTTTTGGACAAAAGTCCTCAGAAAAACCTGATGTGGGAAAACCGGGGCAACAACTGAGGGTTTTATTACTAAGCAGCAGTGAAAAAATTCTGAGTACAATAAATGTCACCAAACTGGCGAATCTACAATAGAGAAATACTAGAAAAAGTACACCAAGGGATTTTACCCTCTCTCCGTGCAATCTCGACATTTTCTGACCTTAGAAAAGCTATAGCCGTCCAAACTGGTCTGCCTGAATCAGCTATCAATGTAGCTGTCCTGCTTGCTGCTAACTAGGGAAACTCTCCTCCGACCGTCCAGAAAATCTTCCCGACCTGTGGAACTGAAGACGTCTCCCCTTCAGCTGAATCAAACTGCTCACTTGAGGCTTTGCGCAGCGTCTTGGAGAATATTTTCGGCCTCCTTTTTTTGACCCTTCAGAATTGGAAAACTTCCTTCGGACTCACTCTCTCTGCGTCCCCTCTCTGGCTCGAACTCTTCTAATGTAATGCTGTTGCTCTCTGGAAAGTCGAACTGCCCAAGGAAATTGATCTCAAGTGTGTTCCTCCATTTACACATCACCTTTTCATAATCTCTAGTTGGGACTCCAACGACCAAGATTAAAATTTAATCAATGGCTTACATCATTTCCTAGTCGATCTGTGCGAGTTTCTAGAGAAATCTCTCCTTCCTCAGTTAATTGCTGTTAATTAATCATTTTCCCAAAGCTAGACTTAGCAAAAATTTAATTACTAATTAATCAACTTAATTAAGGCATTTCTAGGTGGATTTTGTTGAATTTTTTTTGGGATCTGGAGTCCTAGTGTTTCTTAGCCTCTTTGACAATTGTTGAGACTAGAACACCATCTGATGCTACAAAAACTAACACTGCTCTTATTGCAATTTTCTTTAGCGTAGCAGTGTCTTGAATTTTAGTCATGACCAATAACCCATGGGCTTCAGTTTGCTATAGCATGTTGATGTTGTGGAAATAAGTCTTTAACAACCTTTTCCTAGGTGTCTAGATTGAGATTCGAAACTCTTCTAGTTTGCTCATCATTTGTGTGAAGCTTAGAATACAATTTTGCCTGACCACACTTGTTGTATGGTTGGAACTAGAGTATGCATCTATTTCAAGGTTTTGATTTATCATAGGCTTTAAGGTTCCTCTAGGCAACAAGTTTTACCTTGCATCTCAAGTTTCTAGGTAAAGATCCTGTGTTTCTTTAAAATCTTCCCCCATTTTCCCTTAATTCATTTTTTTAACTGTATATTTTTGCCACTCCCGACCTGCTATTTCTTGTAAATTTTGTGGCAGCTTCTTAGTTCTGGATACCCATTCTTCATCTTCCTAGTTTCTGCCTTGTGTAAACTCATATTACAAATGAATTTAACATTAAGATTTGATAAGTTAATTGTTTCGGTAACTTTTAGTTGAAATGTTCTAAAAAGACAAGCTCCAAAATGGGCCACTATTACTAAATATTAACCAGTGGCTTGTGAATGCTACTCTTAGTGAAATTTGCTTTAGCATAGCAGTCTCTTGAATTTTATTCATGACCTGCTTGAATGGGTCATTCTCTCTCAAATATATGAAAATAGACAGCTCTTAGAGGATACTATAGTCAGAAGATACTCTTGGTTTTTTCAAAGAAAAATTATGTTTTAATAGTCTTTGTTGGCCTCATTAATATAGTGTATTAGTGCTGTGAAAGAATGGAAGAAAAAAATCGGTAATCTGAGTTAGAACTTTGACTGCAAGGACTTAGCATGCAAGTCAAAACTTACTATTGGTAGTTTTAAATTTTGTCAATGTTTTTTGTGATCCTTGTAAATTTTAACCGCAGTTTCCACTATCTTTTTTATTTTTTAATGAAGATGTTTCAGATTTCATTCTTGTTTCTTGTATGTATATTTGATGTTTTCTTTGTACTTTTTGTATCTCTCAATATTGCCATGTCTTTGCCATACTTTCATGCCCATGGACGTGAATTTTTAATGTACATTGAGACTGTAATCTGTAATCAGTCATTTGGAAAGCTGCTCATTTTGTTGGTCTTTTCTTTGCCTTTGCTGGATTGCATTAATAATTTGATACTAATAGGGTATTTTTCAAGCTAATGTTCAAGTGATACTATTCATTTGTTATTTCATGAATGAGCTTTATGTTATATTTGCACCCTTTTGATTGATCATATCCGTGCCCTTCTTTTTCATGAGGAGGGTTCAGATTCCAGACTTAGCATTCATGTTTTTATTTAGTTACTTATTTAATAATTTTTTTTTTCTTTTTTTCTTTTCTTCTCTATATTATTTAATTTATTTATTTTTATTTTTATTTTGTGTGCTTTTATACTTTTCATACTTGATGTATATTTTCCATACTTTGGAGTTTAGATATAATTGTTTAACAAACTTTCTGAGAATGCTCTTGATGCAGTTGGTTGGAAGGTTAGTCATTTTGTTGGTATTCACTTTGCTTTTTGTTCGTTTGTACCACTTCTGTTTGTTGAAGCATTTTCTGTCATATTTCAACATGGGCCTTCAGGCAATGTTATTTGGTTTGAACTATGGGGATTTATGAGATGCTTGCAATGTTATTTGGTTTGAACTATGGGGATTCATGAGATGCTTTTCTCACCTTTAGAAGTAATCACCTTAACTTTTCTCTGTGTAGGTGTGTACTTCGTGGTTGTGTCCCCAAAAAGTTACTTGTTTATGCATCCAAGTTTTCTCATGAATTTGAAGAGAGTGGAGGGTTTGGCTGGTCTTATGAATGTGAGCCCAAGCATGACTGGGCCACTCTGATATCTAATAAAAATGCAGAGATAAGACGGTTGACTGGAGTGTACAAAAATGTTTTGAACAATGCTGGTGTAACTCTGATAGAAGGTCGCGGAAAGGTAGAGTGCAAGGCTCTGTTGCTTGGGACATGTCAGTCAGAAATTTACAGAAAAAACACCAAAAATTCATTTGCAGTGTTTGATGCTATACCTTTGTTATGTATAATTTTCTTCCATTTTTTCTTGAATGCATAAAGTAGTTTCTGATCCAATAATTGCAATTTGTTATGCTGCCAGATTGTTGATCCACATACAGTGGAAGTGGATGGGAAATTGTACTCTGCAAAGCATATACTTGTTTCTGTCGGTGGACGCCCATCTATTCCTAACCTTCCTGGAAAAGAATTTGCAATCAATTCTGACAGTGCTCTAGATTTACCTTCACGACCAGACAAAATCGCTATAATTGGAGGTGGTTACATTGCTCTGGAATTTGCAAGTATCTTCAATGGATTAAACAGTGATGTTCATGTATTCATCCGCCAGAAAAAGGTTTTAAGAGGCTTCGATGAGGAAGTAAGTACAATTTGACTTCTAGTTTGCTTCTGTTTATCTGAAGACTTCGTAAATTTTGTTAACCTTATAACT
Source organism: Pinus taeda (assembly GCA_000404065.3). NCBI lineage: Eukaryota > Viridiplantae > Streptophyta > Pinopsida > Pinales > Pinaceae > Pinus > Pinus taeda. Next base: position 353,123 of record APFE030356317.1, on the reverse strand, counting down.
TCTTGTCCAATAAGCATTTATAAAAAAATATTCTGATTGAACATAGGTGTTTCATAGGTTAGAGATTTTGTAGCAGAACAAATGGCCTTGAGAGGGATCGAATTTCATGTTGAAGAGGCCCCAGAAGCTATAGAAAAAGCACCAGATGGATCACTTACATTGAGGACTACCAAAGGAGTCAATGCTGGTTTTTCTCATGTCATGTTTGCTACTGGTCGAGTACCAAACACTAAGGTATGGCTATATATCTTGGTAACTTACCAAGATCTTCATGGTCAGAATTTGTTTTCTATTATTTTGTTTTGTTGCTATAAGGATGTACCACCTATTTATTAATATTTATTGGAACTGAATATATTTGTGTGCTAGAATTTGGGTTTAGAGGAGATTGGAGTAAAAATGAACAAGAATGGTGCCATTGAGGTATATACGTAGTGACTTCTATGCATGTTCAGCTACAAGGTTATGGACATTTTGATTCTTGGAACTGAATGTGAATTAGTGCCTTGACTACAATGTGTCGTTGATACAGGTAGATGATTACTCAAGGGCATCTGTTGAATCAATCTGGGCTGTTGGGGATGTCACTAACAGGGTAAATTTGACTCCAGTTGCTATAATGGAAGGAGGGGCATTTGCTAAAACTGTGTTTGCCAACCAACCTACAAAACCTAACTACAGGTACGTGGAGTTGTATGCACAAATGAATTCTCTATTTATATGGACACACAAACAGTTTATGATTGGATAACTGTAGCATGTATGTAATAGTTACACGTATTAAACAAATATCTTCAAGAATTGTAGCACTGGTATGTTTCAGTGTCTTGTTTTGGAGCCCTTTCCGAAAGATAATTGTAGTGATCCAAATGGTTTCTTAATTGGCAAATGGATTTCAATCTGTTGATATTATTTACCAGTGTAATTGGGATTATAACAATTTGAAATGGTCCAAAATGATAATAAAGATGATGAACATTGAAGACCATGATCCCATATGATCATAAAAAATGGTTGGATTTAGTCACTATTAACTGCATGGCATAAGTAGCCTTTTCAGTAAGGTGCATGGAATTACTGTTCGTTTTTTGCCATAGGTTTTGATCTGGTCTATGAAAGCTGTAGGATGCAATAATATTCCAAGGAAAAAATAAGATACAATCACTCTTCAACCAATAGGCCAAGGACCCTATTCAATTTCAATAATATCCCAAGGAAGAAATAAGATAAAATCCTTGAAAGGGAGAAACATTATGACTGCTCTTGAACGAATAAGCCAAGGACTGTATGCAAGGAAGGAAGGATCTAAGGCTAGAAGGAAGGTCCAACAGACTACCAAACAGGTCTAGGAAGACTAGTTTCGGTAGGTTGAAATCAGTGTGCTGTTTTGCGGGAAACCAGGGCAACAAATTAAGGGAGGAGGTTGGCCACTTGGTAGATCAGTGCGTTAATATTTATTAATAAAAGTAGGGCTGTAGATGGTTAATTATAGTGTGTTCATTAGGTTTATAACAGCAGTGAAGTAAATCAAATATATAATTAACAAAGCAAGTGAACTGCTGGAAAATAAGCTATGTTAATATACCTATCTTACTTTGGTGATTTTCTTAGTCTACTTGATCAAAGGGCAGGGATGAAAATGAAATGATATGCAGCCCCTTCAAATCTGATGAAGACAACAAAAACAATCATTAGTTGTAATCTCTAACATTGGCTTTTGGATTCATTATATGAAGATTTTTTTCAGGTAAACTGCATCCATTTTATTTAGATGAGTGTTTCAGATCAAACGAGAGTGGTTTTCCATCAAGAAAGAAAAATTTCCGAGGAAAAAATGACTTAATAAATGTTATAAATAAAATTAACCTCCAAAGCTAGGTTAAGAGAAGTCGAGGTTGGCTAAAAATTCATAAAAACTAAACTATTTATATGCATAATTTAATGCCCTAGATATGGTTTTAGAAAAATGCTAACTTAAATCTGTAAATTAAAAAAGAATATGTTTTTCCAAACGAAAACCTCGTGGGGAAGCCCAAGGGATGTTGGGTATGTGTTGTATCCTTTGCAGGTATACTTAGTCACATCCCAACAGGGGTTTGGTGACAACCCATCCCACTAGTTGGGAGGGCATGTGGGTTGGCAGGCCCCTGAGGATTTCTTTTTGGGTTTGTTATGTATTATTTTTGACAATGGTTTCAGCCCATTGCAATATAATCCTGAACAAGAGATTATAGTTGTAAGTTGTAACATGGATTAGGGTTTTGGATGTTGCAGAATGCGAAAATGTAGTGTGAATTGTGAAGTTAATACAATGAGATAGAGAGGTGCAATTCTTAGTTAGGTTGGTTTTCCTAGTTAAGAGTTTCTTAGGGTAAATGTTTGTGTATTGTCTATGTGTGTGCCATTGTGAGTCTTATGTTTGAGACTAGTTTGGCATTGCTTTTCTTTCACAGGGTTAACAAACTCATTGTTTCGTATTAGAGCAGAGTTATTGAATTCAAGGGATGCCATTGTTGCTAGGGTTTAGCTCATTTTATGAAGAGCAAGTGTAATATTCCCTCTAATTAAATTCTGCAAAGTGAGTCTCCAATTTTTGCAATTTTGGTGGTGGACCATTTTTGGGCAAAAAACTTAGGAAAAATTGATGAAGAGGCACTAATTTAATTTTTGTGAGAGGAGGCTCCAAAACATTAGGAAGAAGGGTAATTTAAATGGATGGTGGAATGTGGGGGACACCTCCAGAAGAAATTTCAAACTCCCTTGAGGAAATTGGATTTGGAGGGAAGAGAGAAGGAGGTTGAATTGTGGAGCCCACAAGGAGAGAGGAGGAGCAACAAGTATAAATTGAAGTGGAGGGCTTCATTTTGGGACTTTTTCCATTTCTAGATTTGAACTCTAGTTTGCTTGAGCTGCTCAACCAAGTTAACTTGTGCTGCTTAGCACAAGAGATTTCCGGGCGGGGATCTCACCTCATTCTTTGGTGGACTTCGAGTGCCACCCTAGGAGAGTCCAACCTCACATTTTTAGAGCTGTTTCAGGGTCAGTTGTAGGTGTATTCAGCCATTTCTGTGTGCAGATTGGGTGTAGAAGAGGAATTTGCACTTCTTGGGAGAGCCAGCTCTAGTGCATGTAAGCTTCTGGGTATTTCAGGAGGGTTTTGCCTTGATTTTTGCTGGAGGTTTGTGGTTGATTGTAGGGTTGAGTGTGGGGGAAAGCCTTAGACTGAAATTGTGATTTCCTGGGCCTGTGCAGGGGCTCTTTGGCAGGAATTGTGTAGGGGTTTGTGGAGTGGGAGTTTGAAAGGAGGAAGGGCTAGAAAGATCAAGGATTTTGGGAAGGAAATTAAGGGATTTTTGCAGGGATTCTGGAGGTGATTTGGAGAGCATTCTACAACAATTCCTAGTAGAGAGTACAGGAGGGCAGATTGGGTAAAACACACTATTTGGTTGGCTTTCCGGAGAGCTGCTTTGGAGCCAAACCCTTTCTGAGTTTTGTTGGACTTGTTCAGAAAGTGCATCAGTTGATTTTTCAGAATTTTCTGAGCACATCTGAGGGGAGACTTCTCATTCTATCAATGGTAGCAGTAACAAAACATTTTTGGGTCAGCACAAAAATTGGGGAGAAGACTTCCAGCACCTTGAGCACCATTATGATCGCAGTAGTCTATAAGGCGACTTTTTGAAAGTCTTTCCGGCGGATTTTTCCAGTCAAAATCCGGCAGCAATTCATTGGAATCCCAAGTTTGATACTAGTTCTGAAATCAATGACTCCCAGGGGTTTTTCAGGGCGCTGAATCCAAATATGCAGTTAAAAAACCATTTTAACTGCTAAAAATCAAGATTTAACCTCATTTCTTCCGCCGGATTCCGTCACCGGAATCTCCAAAAAGTCGCATTATAGACAACTCCATTATGATCACCTAGGTTTTGCCTTGCTTGCTGTAGCAGGCCCAGGTTCCTCATTCTGCTCAGATTAATAAAATGGGTCAGTATTTCGGTGCAATTTTTGGTATAATTTGATAATTTCTGTGTGTGTTGAATTTTTGGGTTTACTATTCATAATTTTGCTTCTGTTATCACTTAATATTTCAACTAGGAATACTACAGTGGTATCAAAGCTATGATCTGGCCAGCTGTGGGGAAAAACCCTTTCCATGACCCCAGAAGACAAGTAGAATATAACCTACTGGAGGCATAGATACAGGAGCAAAGAGGGAATTGGAGATTAGCTCAGATCCAGAGGTTCCTAAGCAGGAGATAGTAGTGACGGAAATGGGGGATATTAGTAAGGAGGACACAACTTTCCAAATCTTCTTGAAGGTTCTGAATGAGATGAAATAGGGGTAAAAGGAGATGGCACAGGGGCAGAAGGATATGTTAGTAGAGATGAGACAGTAGTATCGTAGCAGGGGCAGCCATGGGGAGTTCATCACAGGAGAGGGATCAGTCACGTCCCACCATATTGAGATTACTAACACTTAGAGCCACCCCCACATCTACAGTGGACCACCCAGTTCTACCATGCCCACATTTCTGACTACAGGGACTGGAGGATAGGCCGATATGGATGATATGCCCTCGGGGGACTATTTTTGTGAGTATTAGTCCATGGGGGAGGAGTTTCGAGTTGCTCTCACTTTCAAAGATTTTTGTTAGCTAAAGCATGGCAATAAGGGCAATGGATTCGGTGGGGTATCTGCACAAAGTACTGATTTTCAGTGCACAGTTGGGAGGTTATTCCTTCCTACTTTTGATGGTTTTTCTAAATGTACCGCTAGGGCTTTGAGAAACTTGACACATATTTTCAGCTCAAACAGATGACTGGGGTGGAAGCCATTAAAATGGCTACCCTACACTTGGAGGGAGATGCTCATGATTGGTGGTTCCATGGGCTATCTACCTTGGGGCATGCTAGTGTGACCTCTTATGAGGATTTTACATGGAGGGTGATGGAGCGTTTTTGACTTGAGGGACCTTGAGATACACTTTAGAGAGTTGACCCAGCTCAAGTAGATAGGCAGCCCGGAGCAATACATAACATATTTTTTGAGGTTGTCGATAATGGTGCCAGATCTGTTAGAGTCCAGGATAGTCTTCCTGTTTGTAGAGGGTCTAGCTGAGCCCTTGGGTGGATTAGAGAGGTCAAATATACCTACTTCGCTTTAGGATGCAGTTTGTAGGGCTTGAGATTTACAGGGGCAATCCCCAAGACTAGAACACCAGTGTCCATGAGATCCACTTTTCCGCAGAGAGGTAGAGATACCATACCCTCACCACCGAGGGAGATGCCAGGGCATGGGCAGTTGGATGACGAGACTAGGAGAGACCTCCAGAGGAGGAAGTTGTGTTTTACGTGCCAGGAGCCTTGGGCACCCGAACATAGGTGTACCAAGGGCAAGGGCCACTGCATAGAGGCATTTTCAGATAGTGAGCTAGAGGATGATGCAGAGCCAGAGACAGATGGAGGAGGTTGTAAGCCACAACGTACAAGAGGGGGAGGTCTACCGCTTCCCACTGGTGGGGTTATTGCTTCACTGGGAGGAGTTCCTAGATATTTGACACTGAGGGTTAGAGCTATAGTGCAGGGGCAACGTGTGCCATTATTGGTAGATAGTGGGGCTACCCACAATTTCATCGATGTACAGATGGTACAGAGGAGAGCCTTGCACATAGAGGCAATTGAGGGTTTTTTAGTGTTGGTACCAAGAGATAGTACCATGCAATGTACTCGCCATGTTCTTAGCTTGACTGTAACGATGGGGAACTACTTGGTTGATGTCTTGGACACCAATGTGGTGATGGGTGCCCAGTGGCCCTATTCCTTGGGGTGAGTTGCCACTGATTGGAGGAAGTTGGAGATGGAGTTTATCGAGCCAAATGGGAAGCTCGTGGTGTTGAGAGGCATACATGTTGGAAATACTGGGGGGGGTGAATCAATGTTTCTTTTTGTTTGCTGTTCTTGTTGTTACCAAAAGCACACACACACACACATATATATATATATATATATATATATATATATATGAAACACATAAATAGATAGTTGGAATTAATGCTTTTATTAACACAAGAAATAATGCAATGAAATAAATACAATATATATATATATATATAATTGTTTGCAATTTGTTGCCAAGCTCCAACTTGGACTTCAGTGAGGCTCCAACCTCTAGAGCACCAACTCTCTCTTGCAATAGTTTTGCACTTAGGAGCACCAACTCCAAGGATTTCAATCTTGTTTAGTTCAAAGGCTCCAACCTCTTGGGCTCCAACCCAAACTTGGTATCAACTGTTTTGCTACAGTTTTCCGCACCCAACACTGCTGAGCTTTTGCCTTTCTCCAGTTCCCCTGCTTCTCTGGTCTCCCTTGCCTCTTGCCTGTTCTTCGGCTTCCTCTCCTACAGATTATGCATTCATCAACCGTACTTCCCCTTGTGTTTCTGTTTTTATGTGTTTCATACACCTGTGACTGATCGTTTCCACTTTCCATTGCCTCTTTGGCTTCCTCCTCCATCGCTGTAGATTCTTCTGCCTCACTTGATCTCTTTCGGTTTCTCTCCGCAATTGCTGTGGCTTCCTCTAAGCTGTTCGAGTTCACTGATACTCCATGGACACGTAACTTCATAAGAGAGGTCAAAGGAAAATACAGAGAAATCATTGTTACGCGTTACACCGTAACAACGTTCATTTTTCAATCATTATGGACATACACAGGGTTTTTTTTCCTTGTTTATCAGTTTAACAGAGATGTTGTGTCCCAATCACAATTACTATCGCCATGAATCACCCCATTTAATTGACATTCGACCTCCTAAACCATCGGAATAGATATCATAAGCCTTTCGGCGTAAAACACCCTGCGTAAGCCAAATATTTCATTACACAGAGAATATGAGAAAAACAGTCAAAAAGACTAAGGGGCGGACTTCAGGAAATATTACACCCGCACCTAAGCTGTATTGGATCTGCTCCTCCACAGTTTTATTGCAATCAACGCTTTAGTGTGGCGAGGCATCATAATATATGCGATATGTGATGGATCTGATGACAGATTAAGTCATATTGCAAGTGCGGTGGGTCCGCGTGGATATGTATCGTAGTTGGGAGTTACCCTTGGCGAAGGTCCAATGCGACGTCGCAACTCACTATCGGCGATCGCAATGGACCGCTTGACACATAGTAGCTCCGCTCCCGAAGTGCCGATGCGATATACATTGACAATCGCAAGTCGCAAGGGTTTAGGGCTTGACGTTAACGCAGACCACTTCATTATAGCGATGCGATATTGGGTGCTGGACCCGATATGACTCACCGCTCCCGTGTATTAAGTTTCAAGTCTGCTTTCCACCTCTGATAGTGTATTTGCCTATACTCAATCTTTCTGCCTTTTCCGCTTCCCGATAGTGTAAAAGCATGCATATATATATATATATATATATATTATTATATATATATTGTTCTGTGCCTCCGATAGTGTAAAAGCACACATATATATAATATATGCTCCTCCGCCTTTCTTTGCATGCATATAACTCTTTTGTGGCCCGATAGCTCCCGATAATATAAATGCACCCATTGCTCCTCTAATGGCTCTGTTTGCTTCCTCCGATGGCTGTTTGTGTCCTCTGTTTGCTCCTTTACTTTGTTCGTCATGCCTCTGTTCTGCTCCTCTTGGCTCCGTCTACTCCTCAAATATTGCCATATTGACATCAATGACAATCTGTGTCCAACAATCTCTTCCTTTGTTATTGATGGCAATATTCTTCTGCTCTCGCCCTTTGTCATCAATGGCAAAGGAATGCATACGACTCCCCCTGTCCTGCAGCATCTTTATGAATGAACTTGAGTGATGATAAAGAGATAACTTCCATCTTTTGACGCAGATGTTCGAATGCTTCTCGAGGAAGAGGTTTTGTGAAAATATTAGCTATATGCTCCTTAGTACTGATATATTCTAGGACGATGTTTTGTTCAGCTACTTGCTCACGAGGAAATGATACTTGATTGGTATATGTTTGGTCCTTGAGTGCATCACTGGATTTTTGCCAAGACTGATAGCACTTGTGTTGTCACAATAGACGGTAGTCAGTTGATCTGTACATATGTCGACATCTTTTAGAGCTTCCTTCATCCATAGTATCTGAGTACAACAGTCTGCTGCAGCAATATGCTTGACTTCAACTATGGATAATGATATGGATGTCTGTTTTTTGCTGAGCCAGGATACTAAACAATCTCCTAGGAAGAATGCATTTCCACTAGTACTTTTCCGATCATCTATACTTCCAGCCCAATCAGCGTCGGTGTATGCAGTTACAGTCAGTGTTGAGCTCCTTGGGTACCAAAGACTGAAATCAGGAGTTCCTTTCAGACGTCTGAGAATTCTTTTTATGGCTAATAAATGGGATTGTTTGGGAGTCGATTGAAATCTTCCCACCGTTCCTACTGCCTGCATTATGTCTGGTCTTGTAGCTGTTAAGTATACAAGGGCTCCAATTATTGATCAGTAATGAGTTGCATCTACTGGAGGGGAGTCATCATCTTTGCTCAATTTGCAGTTTGTGGTCATAGGTGTGCTCATGGGTGCATAGTCCTCCATTCCATATCTTTTGAGCATGTCTTTTAGATCTTTGTTTTGAGATATACACAATCCTGCTTTGGTTTGAGATACTTGAAGTCCAAGGAAGTGAGACAACTCTTCTATCATTAACATCTCAAACTCTTTTGACATGTTTTGAGAAAATTCACGGCTCATTTCATCATTATTGGTAGCAAAAATCAGATCATCGACATAAACAAGAGTAACTAGTAACTTACCTTCATCTGTCTTTATGTATAGATTAGTTCCAGCCACTCCATTTTTGAAGCCTTGTTGTTGTAGATAGTGATCCAATCTTGCATACCAAGCTCTAGGAGCTTGTTTCAACCCATATAAAGCCTTTTTCAACTTACAGACTAAGTCCTTTCCTTTTGTTAGATCAAACCTTTTTGGTTGCCCCATGTAGACTTCTTCCTTTAGTTCCCCATTTAGAAATGCTGATTTCACGTCCATTTGATAGATTTTGAATCCTTTTGAGCAAGCAAATGCCAAGAACATCCTGATAGCTTCCATATGGGCTACTGGTGCAAAGGTCTCTTCAAAGTCAATTCCTTCAATTTGTGAATAGCCTTTGCAGACAAGTCTTGCCTTGTTTTTGATAACCTGTCCTTCCTCATTCATTTTATTTTTGAACACCCATTTAGTTCCTATTATGTTTTTGTCCTTTGGACGAGGTACCAGATCCCATGTCTTGTTCTTCTCAATTTGGGACATTTCTTCTTCCATGGCTTTTACCCAATGACGATCCTTACTTGCTTCTGCAAATGTTTCTGGTTCTATCATAGATAGAAGAGCAATAACGTTTCTCTTTGGTGTAATGGTCATCCTTCTTCAGGTGTGCATCCCTTCATTTCTATTGCCAATAATCAACTCTTCTGGATGATATTTCTGGATAAACTTGATCTTTGAAGGGGTGTGAGGTGGTTCTTTCTCCTCCTCTTCTTCTTCAGATTCTTCTTCTTTAGGTTCTTCTTCTTCAATCTCTTCATCAACCTTTACATCAATGCTTTCCACTATTTTCTTCAGTCGAAAATTGTAGCACTTGCAAGCCTTGCTCCGTGTAGAGTATCCAAGAAATATCCCTTCATCAACCCGAGAATCAAACTTTCCTGGTGAGCCTTCATTGATTTTTATGAAGCACTTGCTTCCAAAGATCTTGAAGTACTTTACTGAAGTAGGTCTTCCTTTCCATAACTCATAAGGAGTTTTTTCATAGTTTGGTCTTAATTGAGTTTGATTTAATGTATAGACAACTGTCCCTACTGCTTCTCTCCAGAATTTTGGCGGAAAGTCTACTGCTAATAACATTGTTCTTGCCATTTCTTGGACTGTTCGGTTTCTTCTTTCAACTACCCCAGTTCGCTGAGGTGTTCTGGCAGCAGAGAATTCCCTTTTAATTCCATGAATATTACAGAACTCACTAAACTCGTTTGATGTGAATTCTCCCCCTCTGTTTGTTCTGAGGCACTTAATTTTTGAATCTTTTTCATTTTCTACAAGGGCTTTTAGATTCTTAAAACACTCAAAAGTTTCAGATTTATACTTTATAAAATAAATCCACATCATTCTAGTATAGTCATCAACAAATAACACAAATTACCTTTCTCCTTGGAGTGCCTGATTTCTAGGTGGTCCACACAAATCAGCATGGATGATCTCTAAGGGCTTTGATGTAGAGAGCTCCTTTGTCTTGTGGCTGATTATGGTTTGCTTTCCATGTTGACATGGCCCACATACTCCTTGATTTGGTTTGAATAGCATTGGGATGTCTCGTATAGCTCTAATCTTGCTGATATTGATCAGATTTTGGAAGCTTGTATGTCCAAGTCGCTTGTGCCACAACAAAATTTTAATCTGTCTGACTCAGGTAGCATTTATTTTCTTGAATCTCGTTCAGAATGTAAATGTTGTCTGGTGTTCGAACCCCTTTTGCCACAAGTTCCCCTGAGGAAGAGTTCCTTATTTCACAGTCTTTGGTGCTGAAGACAACCTTATGTCCTTGATCATAGATTTTGCTGACACTCAGGAGATTGTGTTTGGGGCCGTCTACTAGCAAAGCATCTTGACTTTTTCCTTTTCCATTGATCAGAGTAACAACTCCTTTTCCCGCAATTCTGCCAGATCCACTTCCAAAGGACACATTCCCTTCCTTTTTGCTCAATGAGACAAACTTCCTTTTGTCTCCTGTCATGTGTCTAGAGCACCCACTATCCACAAACCAATGATTCCATTATTTTGAGCATATAGAGCCAAGCCGCATTTATCCATGTTGGAATTCTTACTACTCGTCTTTCTTCCTTTGAGTGGGCAGTTTTGTTCATAGTGTCCATTATTGTAGTAGAATGAGTAGATCAGATCAAATTTGGTCAAGGGATCAAATGAATTGAAGGTTTTGATTTGTCCCTTCCTTTTGGGGGCATATGAATTGTTTATTCGGTCCTTTAGCTTTGGCGTTTCACTTCTGCGAGCCATGCAATGTTTGGCTTGATGACCGAAGTTTTTATAGTGAAAAGAGTGTCCAAGAAAGATGGTTTTGTACTTGTTGAAGCAGCCATGATTTGAGTTGATTTCCTTCTTGGGAATTACTCCTGCCTCATTCTTTGGATTTGAGTACAGGTTTGTATTTGCTGCAGTATCCATGATTTGACTCCACATTTTCCTTTGAAGTAATTCTCTCTCCATTCTTTGGATCTGGGATGCGCTTTTGATAACATACTTTTTCCTCTTTTGGATTGCAATAAAGTGCATCGGCATAGCTTTTCCCACTATTCTTAGTGCTTGAGGATTTTCCTTTGAAACCTATTCCAAACTTGTCATGTTGAGGTTTTTGATTTTTTAGAATAGTCTCAAGTATTTGAGAGCTTTTACAGCCCTTTTTAATTTGCTCCAACTCCTTTCTTAGAGACACTATTTCGGCCTCACATTCTTCGCAAGTCTCTTCTTTTTCTTTTAGCTTTGCTTCCAAGAGATCTTCTCTCCTTCTTGTTTCCTCGTTTTCCACTTTGAGAGAAATGATTTTATTCCGTAGTTTCTCATTTTCTTCTGTGGCACTTATTAACAGTTCATCTACATTTCCTTCCAGCCCTGAGTCATCATCATTTGTGAATGCCATGAATAATGTTTCTTGACTTTCATCATGGTCACTTTCCTCATCTGATTTCTTTTTGATGACCATAAACTCATCCTCATTAGACTCATCTTGCTTAGAGAAGAAGTTCTTCTTATTGAACCCTTTCTTTTTGTGTGCCATTCTTTTAGAATTTCCTTCATCATCACTTTCATGTTTATGAGGGCATTTTGCTGCATAATGACCTATTTTTCCACACTTAAAACAGATAAGAGGGTACTTGCCTTTAAGCTTAGATCCTTTCTTCAGCTTTCATACAAATTGAGCTAATTCGGATTCCACATCGGACTTATCACTACAGTGATTCCTTTCTTTCCCCTTCTTTGACTTTAAAGCCTTGAATGTTGCATCTTTGGAGCTTGGGCCACCTTTTCTCATCTCATAGGCAGTGAGGATTCCATGGAGTTCATCCATCTTGAGGGTATCAAGATCCTTTGCTTCTTTTATGGCGCTTATTTTGGAGTCAAATCTATCTGGAAGAGATCTTGATACCTTTTGAACAATGAGACTTTCTTCAATTTTTTCGTCCAATCCTTTAAGGGAGTTGACCACTTTAGCTACTCGGAGGAGGTATGCTGCAATATCTTCTTCATCTTCCATCCTCAGACTTTCAAATTGTCTTCTGTGGGTTTGAAGCTTTGAATTCTTGACTTTTGAGTCTCCATCATATAAGCCAACTAGCTTCTCTCACATTTCTTTGGCAGAGGTACAATGCATGACTTTTGTAAACTCGGAATCAGTGATTCCACTAGTGATGGAGTTTAGGGCCCTTGCATTTGCAATGTAGGCTTTCCTCTCGTCTTGATCGGTTGGAAGATTGGTAGGCATATGGTACTCATTTTGAACAAAATGCCAGACTTCAGGTCCAAGGGACATTAAGTAATAGGTCATTCTTTTTTTTCCAGAAAGCAAAGTTAGTGCCATCGAACAGAGGAGGTTTTCCTGATGCTTCATGATTTCTCATCATGGCTATGGATCCTTCTTCAAGCTATTAGGCTAGTATGAAGAAGCCTGCTCTGATACCAATTGTTGGAAACACTAGGGGGGCTGAATTAGTACTTTTTTTTTTTTTGCTGTTCTTGTTGTTACCAAAAGCATATATATATATATGAAACAAAAAAAAAGCTGGAATTAATGCTTTTATTAACACAGAATAGTGCAATGAAATATAATCAATATATATATATATTATATATATATATATTATATATATTATATATTATATATATATATATATAATATATATATATATATATATAACTATTTTCAATTTGTTGCCAAGCTCCAACTTGGATTTCAGTGAGGCTCCAACCTCTAGAGCACCAACTCTGTCTTGTAATAGTTTTGCACTTAGGAGCACAAACTCCTAAGGATTTCAATTCTGTTTAGTTCAGAGGCTCCAACCCAAACTTGGTATGAACTATTTTGCTGTAGTTTTCTGCATCCAACACTGCTGAGCTTCTGCCTTTCTCCAGTTCTCCTGCTTCTCTGGTCTCTCCTGTGCCTTGCCTGTTCTTCGGCTTCCTCTCTTACAAATTATGCATTCATCAATCGTACTTCCCCTTGTTTTTCTGTTTTTATGTGTTTCATACACCTCTGACTGATCGTTTCCATTTTCTACTGCCTCTTTGACTTCCTCCTCCATCATTGTAGATTCTTCTGCCTCACTTGATCTTTCGGCTTCCCTCCGCAGTCGCTGTGGCTTCCTCTGAGCTGTTCGAGTTCATTGATACTCCATGGACACGTAACTTCATAAGAGAGGTCCAAGGAAAATACAGAGAAATCATTATTACACATTGCACCATAACAACGTTCATTTTTCAATCATTATGGACATAGGTTTTTTTTCTTCGTTGTTTATTAGTTTAACAGAGATGTTGTGTCCCAATCACAATCACTATCGCCATGAATCACCCCACTTAACTGACGTTTAGCCTCTTGAACCATCGGACCAACTATCATAAGCCTTTCGGCCTAAAACACCTTGCGCAAGCCAAATATTTCATTACACAGAGAATATGAGAAAAACAATAAAAAAGACTAAAGGGCAGACTTCAAGAAATATTACACCCGCACCTAAACTGTATCAAATCCGCTCCTCCACAGTTTTATTGCAATCGACGCTTTAGTATGGCGAGGCTTCATAATATATGCGATGACAGATTAAGTTATATTGCAATGTGCGGTGGGTTCGCGTGGATATGTATTGCAGTCAGGAGTTGCCCTTGGCGGAGGTCCGATGCGACGTTGCAAATCGCTATTGGCGATCGCAATGGCCAGCTTGACACATAGTAGCTTCGCTCTCGAAGTGCCGATGCGATATACATCAACAATCACAAGTCGCAAGGGTTCAGGGCTCGATGTTAACGCAGACCACTTCATTATAGCGATGCGATATTAGGTGCCGAACCCGATATGACTCACTGCTCTCGTGTATTAAGTTTCAAGTCCACTTTCCGCCTCCGATACTGTATTTTCCTATACTCAGTCTTTCTGCCTTTTCTGCTTCCCGATAGTATAAAAGCATGCATATATGTATATATATATATATATATATATATATATATATATATATATATATATATATATATATATATATATTTGTTCTGTGCGTCCGATAGTGTAAAAGCACCACATATATTTACAGCAGTGCCACAATATAGGTGAGAATGTATACAACCCCACCAATATTGCATTAGAAACAAATTTTGCTTTCGGGACATCCCAAATTAGACAAATTATGAGGAAAATGGAACACCTAGAGGTGGAAAATCGCGGGCTGCGAGCCGACATCGGTACTTTGGCAAACAAAGTTCTATCAGTAGAGGGAGACAATGCATTTATCCAAAAAACACTGCAGGAATACTGAGAACAAAGTGCGGGGCAGAATTCCGACGAGATTTTACAGGCGGAGATCAGAGATCTTAAAAGCAAACCGGAGGAAATTAAATCCCAACAAATGTCCTTTAAACAGGAAACAGAGTTGCATATCAGCACATGGGCACAGGTGGTCAAGGGAAAGGACAAGGCCCCTTCGCTCATCGCGGTGGAGGCAGTAGTGCAGGCAAAGCTTGTGGAGGGAAGAACTCAACGAGCAAGAGAATTAAATCTTAAGGTAAGAGGACTCCCTACACCTCCCCCCCAGCAGACCCAATGGAACTGAGGAACAGGTTTCTATGCGACACTCTCGACATTCCAGACATAACCTTGGACAAAACCTGGATAGGGCAGGACTCTACCCTCTTCCTCAGGTTCCGTGATTCCTCGGATAGACTTCAGGTACTCCAAGCCAAGCGGAAGCTATTTTTTCTTCCGAATAAAGTGTTTTTGGATGAAGACCTCACAAGAGCTCAAGTAGCTGAATTGAAACAGGCCAGGGAACAGGTTACAACAGCAAGACAGGCAGGGAAATGGGCAGTGATTAGAAACCTTCGGGCAGTTATTCGGGACACCTTCCCCCCAAGATGGGCATCCCGTTCAAGTAGCTCCAAATGACGGGCCCGAGTGGAGAGGAGGTGGGGCACGAATCTCTCGGTTCACTGTTGGAATGGTAATGGCTCCTTCTGGTCTTCACCATGCCTACTTTATGAAGCCCTTAGCTCAGCGAATATCCTCCTGGTTATTGAGACTCACACGAGCCCAGTCCGACCTCTCCCCGACATTACAGGATACTTGTGGACCGCAGTTTGCAGACAGGAGACATGGAGTCAGGTGGTGTCAGGGGATCAGGGGGTGTTGCTTGCCTCGTCCATGATAGCCTCAGGAGTAGAGTATCAGTGGTCGCGCCCGATGAGTATGCCGGATTCATGTGGATTCAGATCAGAGCCAGAACATCACATCCGAGAGACATTTATGTCGCAGTCTGTTACTTCCCACCTCTCTCGTCTTCCTATGCTATTCACAATAGCTCAGATGGAGACCCTTTTACAAACCTGTACTGTGACATCGCTAGGTTTTCGACAGTAGGGGACGTCATTCTCACGGGGGACTTCAATGCCCAGACCAAAGACCTCCAGACTCTTATGCACGACTGGACAGAGGATATATTTTGTACTCAGGGGATTGACCCGACCACGATCGGCATGCACTGGACCTCCGAGGATCACTTGGGACCCACCACAGCCTATGGGAGATATCTACTACAGTTGGGAGAATCTCATGAGTGGGTAATTCTGAATGGCCTACCATGTTTCCCATCATCACACTTCTTTACCTGCAGACCATTTGGAGGCGGGGGAAGTGTGGTTGACTATGCTATTGCAAACCCAGATCTCCTTCTTTACATCAAAAATTTCTCGATCACCCCCATCCCTCTCGCAGATCATGCACTTCTCTTACTCTCTCTGCAGTTTGACCTCCTGAATCCATCTCCTACTCTTCCCCGCAGCCCTCCCAGGACCACCTTTCGATTTGAGGAGGGTGACCCTGATCTCTTCTCCTCAATCCTCAGATAGACACTCCCATCGGAGTCCTAGTTCACCTCTCTCAGCTCTGCCAAGGACAAATACCAGTGCCTCTCATATGCAATCTGGGAAGTTGCGCTCCAATCCTTCCCCCATTCTACTCGTTCTGCCACCACCTCTTGCAAACTAGGAAATTGCCCTATGAATAAATGGTATGACCAAGAATGCAAGTCTATGCATCAGGACCTCCGACATGCATTCCGGAACTCCTTACCAACATACCCAGACCTCTGTTCAGCCTACCGTCGTCTCCTTCATCGTAAGAAGCGCCTTTTCATTGCCCATAGGAGACAGGTTCTTTCTACTCTCCTCCTTCGCTCCCCTAAAGATTTCTGGGGGACCATCCTTTCCCTGCGCTCACCTACCCCAGTCGACCTTGATCCCGCCTCAATGTTCTCCCACGCCTCCTAGCTGTATTGACCATTCTGGGCAAGCCTCTGATTCAGGTGTACTCTCCCCCCCCCCCCCCAGCCTCCGCCACCTTTCTCCGACAAAGATATCAGAGAGGCAATATGGATAATGAATAGCAGTAGGGTAGCAGATGAAGAAGGTTTCCAGGCAGAATTCTTTAAGCATGGACTTCATGCCCTAGTAGGATATCTAGTGGACCTTTTCAACTAGGTGGTTCCGGATGGTTGGTCACACCACATTATCTACCCGATCCACAAGTGAGGGCCTACTTCTGACCCCAATAACTACAGGACAATCATGGTTGGGCACACATTCTCCAAGCTATATGCTACAACACTCCACAGGACACTCTCCCATTTCCTTGAGCAGAGACAACTCAGGGCCAAGGGCCAAGCAGGATTCCGCCTAGACCACTAGAGGATCGACCACATCCTTACTCTTCGTGCGGTGATCGAGGAGGCTAGACATCGATCCTCTATAGTGTACTGCTGCTTTGTAGACTTCCTGAAAGCCTTTGACTCAGTCTCGAGGGAAGATATTTTCCAGAGGCTAAGAGAGATTGGCATTTCCTTGACTCTCCTAATAGCTATCATGCGCCTCTATGAGGTTGTCCTTGGCCGTCTCCGCACAGTCAGATTTCATCGGAAGCACCGTTGGAGTCAAACAAGGATGCCCCCTTTCTCCTACTTTATTTGGGATCTATATCGATGAGCTTGAGTCCTTCCTCCGGGAGCATATCCAGGATACAGATGGGTGTCTTCTTCACCAGGTCTTGATTTCCATCCTCCTTTTTGCAGACGGTATTGCCCTTATAGCCTCCTCCCAAGAAGGCCTTCAGAGATAGCTGGATGCTCTCGCAACTTTTTGTGACCGGAGGCATCTAACTGTGAATTTGGGTAAAACCAAAGTGATTATCTTCAATGGAGTCAAGAAAACCTCGGACTTCCACTTCCTATTTAAAGGAGAGGAGATCGAGATTGTCAACACCTATACATATTTGGGAGTTCAGTTTTCAGGGCCTGGCTTCAGCCTGCAGCCAGCCCTTCAACCTCAGATCAACAAAGGGTATGGCTCCCTAGCCCTTCTGGAGAGGTAGTGTTTCCGGCACCATTTCCAGGACATCTTGTCCAAAATGAGCATCATGGACCCTTTGATTTGCCCCATAGTGCTTTACGGCTCAGAGATTTGGGGTCCCTCTCTCTTAGAGTCAGATTGGGCTTCAGTGAAGCGAGTTCAAACCCTCCTTTTGCGCCGTTTCATTAGGTGCAAGCAGAGAGTTCCTCGACACATCATTCTAGCATAGTTCGAGGCTCAACCTTTCCGCCTAGAGGTGATATTCAGGTTAGTGTCGCTCCTGCACAGGCTCCGAGGCCTGGCAGACGCGAGGAAGGGTCGTGACAGATACCCATATTTAGCATATTGCTCCTCGGAGAACATCGCCCATATGCAGACAGGTCGATCTAAATGTTGGTACACCAGTGTGACAGAGCTTCTGGAGGCTTCAGGAATCCAGATTGACCATCTCCCTCCTTTTCAGTACTCTCCGAATGCTCCAGACCACCTCCTTCTCAATTAGCAAGGGCTGAATAAAATCATTAAGGAGGATATTTACAGACAATACATTTAGACTACATGGACCAACCCTCCCAATCGGTTGCGTCCAAAAATGGCCTTCTACGCAGAGCATTGCCTGGAGATTAGGGATGGGCTCATCATCAGACCCCAATACACGTTCTAGCATTGGATGCATGCCCTTAGAATCCCCCTCGGGCAGCTTAGAGTTGGGTCCCACAGACTTTGGGTGGAGACAGATCACCACATCGATAGGGCAGATAGGATTTGCCAGGTTGTCACTTACAGGAGATAGAGACAGAGACACACTTCATCTTCGGATGCCCTGCTTACTATGAGATTCGAGGTCATTTCCATTGTCTCTTCAGGTCATCTCAGACTTTGACCAACTTCCTTAGATATGTTGATCCGAGATGCCTTGCACTTTATCTCCAGGAGGCCTTCAGATTTCGGGCTCGTTTTCTTCAGCCCCCGACCAGATCGGACACCACATAGAAGATCACGGACTTCTTTAGGGCGCTACCATCAGCGTGGGGCACCAAAAGAACCATTCACTGACCCACAGACACTAAGACCAGATCAGTGCGGTCCCCGGGGGTGCTGACCCACCAGACTGCAACAACGCTCCAGGATTGGATCCACCCCTGGGAGGCACCCTAGAACCTCCAGGCGACAACAACGATAGCCCAGTATGCCCACAGGACAATAGACTTTGACAAGCTTCTCTCAGTTTTCTTCTCTCGGCGTCAGATGTTAGGAGTAGGAACTGGACAGGGGACTCCTCCCCCCCTTTTTCCTTCTTCTTCTCCTTCTCTACTTCATCGTAGTGCTTTGTTTTGAAGTCGAGAGCTTCTAGCTTCTACATTTACATTTACATGTGTTTTCTGCTTTTTAAAAGAAATGTTAAAGGGGACCGTTTGGTCCACCGACTTGGCATGATGTAATCATTGTAACCGACAGTCCCATTGACCTATTATGGTCATTTGTTGGACACTAATAAAATTATCTTATCTACAAGAAATTCATCTATGTGCTGCCATCTTTTAACGTTCCCTCTTTGCCAAATTTTAACACTCCCTCTCAGCTAGGGAGAAATTTCTTTCTGCATCAAAGATCTCTACTTCCTCTGATCTCTTTCATTCATTTCAGCTCAACTCTGCTCTGTAACATCTGTAACAATGAAGTCACAATCTAAAGAAGAATCATCCACTTGACACAAATTTGGAATGGAAAGGATTGTCACATGTCACATAAACAAGGATTACACTCAACCAATTTTCATTTAAAAAGTTAGGTGATAGAAGATCGACATCACATAGACAAGACTCAAACAATTAACACAGACAAGTGTCAAGCGGTGGAACAATTGCATCCTAGACAAGTCACACAGACAAATCTCACTACACCTATTGGCCATATAGGTGGTCTCCTAGACTTTGGGTCAGATGCATACTGAGGCCTACTCTTGTGGCACACACTACACAAGAGGTCCCTCATCCTCAGGAGCTTTTCGACAACATTCCCTAATTTTGTGAGCTCTGACAGGGGGAGAAGACAACTCAGTTTTCTTAATCAGCTATGACCGCTTCTCAGAAAGGTCACGTCCATAAGTCCAAGTTGCTTTCTAAAAACCAAAAACTTTCTTTTCGGTAAAGGCTTGGTAAGAATGTCAACTATTTGATTATCAGAGGAGATGTGATGGAGCCTCATTGCTCCTATTTGCACCATATCCCCAATATAGTGAAGCTTGATCTCAATATGCTTGGACTTGTCATGAAACACAAAACTTTCTGCAAGACGAATCCCACTCTTATCGTCACAATATATAACTGTTGTGTCTAGAACTTGCTCAAATAGTTCCCTAAAAAGTTTTCTCAGCCAAACTGACTAAAAACCAACCATTCTAGCAACAATGTACTCAACTTCAGCTGTACTCAATGCAAAAGACTTCTGCTTTCTGCTCATCCAAGAAATCATGGTAGATCCCAAGCTAAAGCAACACCCAAAAGTGCTCATTCTATCAGTAGAGTTACCAACCCAATCAACATCAGTATATCCGTGAAGTCTTACATTTTTACCACTGTATTTCAATCCTAGATTGATAGTTCTATTATCACTCCAAAATTTCTTCTAAGTTGTCAGAAAAAGAAATGATAGAGGTAACCACAAACCTACTTTTGAGACCAGGATCTAGCCTTTCTAATGCTCAGAGAGGGCTCTCTCTTTTTAATTTAAGTTTGTTTAGTTATTTTATTTTAGGCTAGTTATGATTGTGCTTGGGTTTTTGATTTGAATTTGGGTGGTGAGATCACTTACATAGATGAACAAAGGGTTGCTTTTACCATTGGGCTATGGGGTCAAAATGCCAGATAAACAGGACTGGATCAAGTTCTAAAAACAATGTTTACAGGGAAAAATAGAGGAGTTACTACAAATCTCAAAGGCTTGATGGTGGAATGGTTTCCAATCAGATCCAGGGAGCAATTAAGGGTTCCTTAGGCCGGATTATGAAGAGAAATGAAATAGGTCAACTGGGATGGGAGAGAAATTAAGGGTTCTCAAATCTTGAGATCAGAGGAAAACATATAAATGATCAACTATGCAAAACAGAGTGTACTTAAACAAATTCCGAGTTAAATTTTTAGTTAATTAATTTAAATGTAGATAACATTTAAGTTTATGAAACACATAAGAAAGTAACAAAATCAGACAAAGGAGATACTTCACTGCGATAACTCATCTCATGAATCCTATAGTGCAATCTTTTTATTACTTGCTCCATCCTATTGACTTGAAAATTGGTACAATAACCCTTAGGTTTAAGATAAAAATAAATCTACAAATGTATAGTAATCCATCCTCAATACTTCAAATTATGAAGTATTTATACAAAAATATTATACAAAATATCCCAAACTGTCTTGGGAACTAATCTAGGAGAAAGAAATATCTTCATGCAAGAAGATAGAGACAACTATTGAACTGCTGTTTGCTGTCCATGTTATTTAAGTTCTGCTGGCTTTGATCTTTTGATATTTTGCACTTTAATCTGCTTTGCTGTTTTGTCTTCACGCTGGATGTTTTATTTACTCTGACCTTTCATCTGATACACTTTGACCTGACTGACCTGTCAATATCCTTTTACTGTGCCCTTTTAATTTTACTGTACATTTTACATTTTTAGTGTGTATTTCTATAGTAAATCATTTAGTTTTTCCCATGTCTCAGCATCTGGTAATCGAATATTGAGCATCTTTCTGTAGATCTCATCTGCCTCTATATACTTCTCAAAATACCTGGAAATCTGTGGTTCAGGCTGCAAACTGGTTTCAATGGTGACTGTAGAGGGTATAGTGGCTTCAGCTGTGCACTGGATACTTGAATGGGGCATTTGGAGCTTGTTCGGGAGGTAATTGACGGTCAATTTCGGTTGCAGAGGCTCAGGGTGGCGTAGGAAGGCTTAGGCAACATTCACAGTGCAAACGAGCGAAAAGAGTCGAAATGGGCTTCTTCAGCCTTTTAACGGGCAACGGTTAGAATTTGGCGTGGAATTCATAAATGAACAGTGATTGGTTTTGGCTTTTGGCGGGGAAGCAGTTTTAGGGGCCATCGCACCACTTTTGGCAGGCGGGCGGTATTTCCTTAAGAGCACGCGATTTCACCTGGAGTTGCCACGTAGCCGAAAAGGGCTCGAGCAAAACCGCGAATCTCGCGTGCTCTTGGGCTAGTAAAGATCGGAAAAAGAATCAGCGCGATATGGATGCACGCCGTCAGATCTGGGGGTGAAAGATCTCACGACTGTTGCATGGTAAAACAACATGGAGGGAATAGGGGTGGAGATTTGTGGGGCCTGGGGGATTAATTACAACTAATTGTAATTAATTAATGAATAAAGTGGGGGTTAAAAATATAATGAGCAGGTTAATGGAGTGGAACCAGGGTTAAATGTGGCAGGGTTTTCTTTAACCGCACCAAGGGTTGGTGGGTTGATAGATTTATGTCGGGGACATATAAATCGGGGAATTAATTAAAGAATGCGGGGGGAATATAAAGTTAGGATAAAGGGTTGTTATGGGTTTTTAAGTAAAATAGGGAAATTAATAAGGGAGAAGGTGATTTTTTTCAATGGGAAATGAGTTTCACACTAGGGAAAACGGGGTTTTGGATAGAGGGATGACCTTTGGAGGGTAATTTGCTAGGGAAATGTGTGAAACCAAGGGGTAAGGATCAAAGTGAAGGGAAAAGGGTATTTTCATTAGAAATGATGGGATAATGGGGAAATTAGTAAGCAAGTATATAATGGGGGTGAAATGAAATGAGGTGAAGTTAATCAAGTAAGCTTGTGAACATCTTTTCACTCTCATAACTGCTCTTGCACACTCAAACATAGGATTAAGCATGATAAATGTGCTTATGATTTAACAACCTTGTACATCTGCAACCTTTCTTCTACCTACACTTTACTTATCCTAACATTTTTTCTTCACTTTATTGGGTGCATTTAAGCTAGCAGTCCCTTTCTTTCCTTTTCTTTTGACAAGCAAACTATCTAATTCTAACCTTATAACTTCCAATGGCTCAGATTAAGCTTATGAGCACTTTTTTATTTCTCTACCTAACCACTGATCTACCAAAGTTAAACAGTTTGGCTAGATCTTTATTCTCTATCTATAAACATGAAATTTAAAGCGGGAATTAGTCAAGATTAAGCTATTTGACTATCATGGGCTGTGGCATTTATGACAAGCTGCACACAACCATTATTTTGCACATAAAAGTAAAAGCAGTTGCACTTGATTTTGCACACTTTCATGATCTGATTTTGTTTGGGGTTCATATTTTTCACTTTTTTGATCCTGTTTTTTTCTTTTTGTCCTTTGATTATTCTTTTAGGACATACCCTCTTTACATTTTTTAATTTTTAAATGCAAAACATTTTACAGAAAGGAAAAGTATGTACAATATTATAAGGCTAACCATAGCCAATTCAAAATTATGATCCCTATTATTATAGGAACCTAACAGTGGCTCCACTTGGGGATGGCATCTCCTTGTGAGGTGTCAAGAACACTGTCGATTGGTGGCTTGATCCACTGAGCTGATCTCAAGCCTGCACCTGCTTTGTTATAATAATCTCTGTGACTGAAAATCTTGAACTGAAATCTTAACCTTTTCTGCAAATTGAAAGCTGACACAACCAATGCAACCATTCAACAACCAATGAAACAACCAATGCAACCATTCAAGTGTCATATACATTGGTGGATTTTTCTGCTTGTGCTTGTTTGTGATTAAAACTAAAGTTCTACAGCCCAATATAACCTTGTCAACAAATGAGAAGATAAGGAAATACTTGATTTCCTTTGTTGACTCTAAAAACTGTACAGAAGGATCTTCCAGAATATATACACTATTGTTCAACTGATTTAAGCAACTGCACAATTGTTCTGGATGGCCTCCATGCCATGAATCTGAAATGTCATTTTTATCTTTATCCCCCTGTAGATTTTCAGACAAGCTTTGTGATGATATTTCTACTGATTGAAATGTTTGACTGATGAAACTTTTATCATCTTGATCCTGAATCTCATAGTTAGTTAATGAAGAAAAATTCTGATTGCATTCATTATCCAACATATCAGCTATTGGATCATAAAAGACTTGGAAGGATTGCTGCAACTTATTGCTCATAGGTTTGAATGGAACTTTACAGATTTCTACAAGTTTTTCATCCTTTTCTTTAGAGATTTTATATCACATTTTCTTTAAAAATTGAAATGATTCAAAACATAGTGGTATAGAACTTTCATGTGTCATTTGATCAAGTGTTTCAATGAAATTTGATAACTGTAATTGTGAAATCGAAGAATCCTGATTAAGATTTTCACTATCTTCTTTGTTGTCAATATCAATACCTAAAGATTTTCACTGTCTTCTTTGTTGTCAATATCAATACCTAAAGACTGCTGATTTTTGATTGCTGTAAAGTTTTCTCTGATGAACTGAAATGAAGCTTAAACAAAGAGGCAAAGAACCTTCACCCATTTCCAAAATTTTTGCACTTCCTTTCTCATTCTCATATCTGATATGTATAGGCTGATCACTATATTTAATTTGTTGAAACTGGATTTCCTCATCGTCCAAACTAGTTTCTGATTGCTTTGTAAAGCTAGCTTGAGTTCGAAGAACATAATTATCATCACACTGATCATACTTTGGCAAATCATTAAAAGAAAGAATGTCATCAAACATACACATTAAATCATTAGATTCATTAGATTCCTCTTCCACATATTGATTTGATTTGTAAATTCATTTTCTGATTTATGGTAGTTGGAATTAGCAAGAATTTGTTCATGGCTATCGACATCTTGTTTTTGTGAAATAAATGTGTCACGGTGATTTTGAACAAAAAATTTATCTTTCATGGTGATCCTCTGTATCCTTTCCTCTATTTTTCTCACCAAAATGTCGAATTCTACCTCTACAATGTTGTTATTCTCTGCTTTTGCTTTCAACATTTCTTTTCTAATTTGCAAATTATCTTCTACATCTATTGCAATGTTCTGCATTTGTTCAAGAGTTGCCGGGTTTCTTTCTCTTAGCTGAAATTCTATTTCTGGATCAAATGCTTTTGGATAATGCAAGAGAGCTGAATCAGGAGGTGGTCTTATATTTGAAGGCATTGAATAGTCGATTTGATTAAATTTGTCAGAAAATTGTTGTATTGTTTCATTTGGCTGTCTTTTCAACTGATTATATTTTTCTATGATCACAAAAATATTGATTTTGATTATCCATCTATCAGGGAAAAAATTGACAAACTGTTGGAAATTTGAGATGCTTGCAATAGGTAGATTCTTGAACCAACTCTTTACTCTGCAAAGAAAGAGCAAAAAGTTTGATTCTAACATCATCTTCATCAATCTCAAATAGGTCCAGATAATTCTCAAAACCTTGAATATGTTTTTGGGCAGTGATACCATTTTCTCCATCAAAATTGGGGAAATATTTGTAATAGTTATCAGGAAAATCATGGAGTATAGGAGGTAACATGAGGGGCTTATATCTATCAGGAACTTTACAAGGTACAGGAATATGTATTGGAATTGTAAGATTAGTCTTGATTGTTTGAGGCTTCTTAATCGGAAAATGATCATCATAAGATTTAGAAGAAAGCTGCTCAAATGGATAAGGAGAATTTATATTTACAATCTTCCAAGGAAAATAATAAAAAATTAATCTAAGAACTTCACTAAAATACAATATACATTGAAAAAACTTCTTGATGAGAAAGAACATGATGTCTTGGATTGTAATCCAAGTTAAAGGCCTGATCTTTCCATATTGTCCTTTTAGGTTCATTCCTCCAGTGTAGTCTTGATTGTGAAATTGATTTGGAGTTGGAGTCGCCAGGTGGATGATTTGAACCTTTGTGTGTCTGATCACTGTCCACCATCATAGATCAGATCTAGTCTTTGTATAATTTTTCTAAAGAAAATGTTCTCATTCCCCAACATAGTCGCCAATTATGTTATCACTCCAAAATTTCTTCTAAGTTGTTAAAAAAAGAAATGATAGAGGTAAACACAAACCTACTTTTGAGATCAGGATCTAGCCTTCTTAATGCTCAGAGAGGGCTCTCTCTTTTTAATTTAACTTTGGTTAGTTATTTGATTTTAGTCTAGTTATGATTGTGCTTGGGTTTTTGATTTGAATTTGGGTGGTGGGATCACTTACTTAGAGGAACATAGGGTTGCTTTTACCATTGGGCTGTGGGGTCAAAATGCCAGAAAAACAAGACTGGATCAAGTTCTAAAAACAGTGTCTACAGGGCAAGATAGAGGAGTTACTACAGATCTCAAAGGCTTGATGGTGGAATGGTTTCCAATCGGATCCAGGGAGAAATTAAGGGTTCCTTAGGCCGGATTGTGAAGAGAAATGAAAGAGGTCAACCGGGATGGAAGAGCAATTAAGGGTTCTCAAATTCAGAGATCAGAGGAAAACATATAAATGATTAACTGTGCAAAACACAGTGTACTTAAACAATTTTTGAGTTAAATTTCTAGTAAGTTCTTTCAAATTTAGATAACATTTAAGTTTATGAAACACATAAGAAAGTAACAAAATCAGACAAAAGAGATACTTCACTGCAATAGCTCATCTCATGAATCCTGGAGTGCAATCTTTTTATTACTTGCTCCAGTCTGTTGACTTGAAAATTGGTACAATAACCCTTAGGTTTAAGATCAAAATAACTATATAAATGTATAACAATCCACCTTCAATACTTCGAATTATGAAGTATTTATGCAAAATATCTCAATCTGTCTTGGGAACTAATCTAGGAGAAATAAATATCTTCATGCAAGAAGATAGAGAGAACTATTGAACTGCTATTTGCTGTCCATGTTATTTAGGTTCTGCTGGCTTTGATCTTTTGATATTTTGCACTTTAATCTGCTTTGCTGTTTGGTCTTCACGCTGGATGTTTTATTTACTCTGACCTTTCATCTGATACACTTTGACCTGGCTGGCTCGTCAATATCCTTTTACTGTGCCCTTTTACTTTTACTGTACATTTTACATTTTTACTGTGTATTTCTATAGTAAATCATTTAGTTTTTCCCATGTCTTAACATCTGGTAATTGGATATTGAGCATCTTTCTGTAGATCTCATTTGCCTCTGTATACTTCTCAAAATATCTGGAAATTTGTGGTTCAGGCTGCAAACTGGTTTCAATGGTGACTGTAGAGGGTATAGTGGCTTCAGTTGTGCACTGTGTTGACCCTGCCGCCTACACCTACCTACAAGTCAGTGAGAAAAGCCTTCAACCCCACAAGGTGTGGTTGGTGGCAGGGACTCAGAGAAGGGGTTGTCACACTAATCCCAACTCTCTCCGTTTGAGCTATCTCCTAGGTTAGTTAAGGGGGGTGGTCCCTAATGAAAAGTTAAGTTAAAAAAAAAAGATGTGAGTTTCTATGAGAATTGTTAGAGTTGAATAGATTATATATTTAAGATTTATAAGCAAACCTGATATGAGCAATAACCATAAACACATAAGATAAGCATGAAATACATAAACAACCAGTGCTTTCAAAGTATTGCTCTTTAAGAAATGAAATTTTTTCTTTTTTTTGTTGCTTAAAATGAAGTCAATTGCTTTCAAATGAAAGCCCAAATAACCTTGGACTTGGGTTTCCAAATGGAAAAGGGTTACTTAGCTTATGCTTTAGCTTTCTTCTTCAAACTTGAATTGCCTCCAAGAACACTCTTAAATAAATCTCTTGATGTCTTATGAGATTGTTGGCTTGAACAACTTGTGGGATCTTTGATATCCTTGGAGGTGACTATTCCAACCGAAGAAGTCCTCACACTTCAATAGAGTTGGCAACCTATCCTTTGAACACAAAAATCCCTGCAAACCAATTGTTAGTGCAAAAGAGACTTGGCATATAGAGACCAAATTGAGCTTGTCATTCAACCGAAAATGACAAGCTACAACAAGAGCACAAAATAGACCAAGCCCAAAGGAGATTCGAGATAGTTGCAAATCTCTCCTCCCTAGACAATAATGCCTTCAGGCAAATGCACAAAAAAAACAACTAGATAGCAATGTAAAATGAAATGAATAATAACATTAAATGACACAGGGATACCTCATCAACCAAAGAATGCACCACAAGAGAAGCTAGTAACCCCAAAGACTTTTATTTATTTATATGAAAGATGAGTACAAAATCCAGTAGAGTCTCCGCAAGCCCAACAGCTCATTCTATCCTTTGAATGAAAGCTCAAGACTAATATAAATAAGAAAATGGGAGATGATCCCAAGGAAAATTCCAATGACAAGTGGAGATGGATTGACAATCCCAATGCTAGCAAGTCAAATTCCAAGTGGCTGAGTTACTGGCTGTAGGCTGCCAACGAATTGCTGTAGATTTCCATCAAAAATTTCTTTAAGCTACCAACGTATCCCCTTAACTGATATACACATTACTTTGATTAGACAATTGTGAAACTTAGTGGGAGTAAGCAGGAAGAATATCCCACTCAACTAGCTGTTAACCCAAACATATGAAACGGTGATAAACACGTGTTAAATCTGGCTGGAGTAGACTGCTGTGTATCATCCCTTTTGGCTGGCAGTAACATATCCCTGTGCTGATCCATTGGTTGATATGTATGTGAGTGGGAGACAAGTGAGAGTAAGTGGGGGACAAGAATTGTCCCATGTGGCAGTTCTGTCCCCACTCAAACTTTTCCAAATTCGTGAGTTTAAAACATGCACAAACTGCTGCATATAAACTTCACTGCTCCATGAGTTTTAGTGGGGGACAAGTGGGAGACAAAGTCTGTTTCATGTGGCAGTTCTATCCCCCTTCAGCTATCATATCCATGAACGATTTCTTATACCTTTACGAATTCTCTTAAACTGAATTTTACACCTGCTGAGTGGATAATTTGGAACTCTTTTGACTGGCTGTTGACTTTGTCTTTCTAATGTGGCTACCATGTCACTATTCCCCCCCCCAAACTTTAATTTGCACCAACATATTGAAATAAATAAAATTATTTGAACTTTAGCCATATGTAATATTTCAACGTTGCCTCTTTAACTTAACGTTGGACCATTTGACTTGCCACTTGGAACTTTGACTGACTTTCCTCCATGTGGTGGGCCCCACATTGCTGCTACATCACCTTTCATATTCCTTTAACTTCCCAGGTCAAAATTTGATTTATTTTGACTATGGAAAAATTTCTAAATTTTTCCAATTATTCATTTTTTTGATTTTTTTCCCTCATTTTTGCCACTGTCATTTGAAAAATTGGCTTTTGAGGAGCTCTAAGTCATTTTTTGACCCCCAAAGTGGGTCCTCGGATAACGCTGGGCCTCTGAGGATGAATTTCGAGTAGTCATACACCCCAGACATTTCCTAAGGCCACTTATTTACACCATTACATAGAAAATAATTAAAAAATTTCGTTTTGCAGGAAATTTTTAATTATTAAAAAATCCTACTTAGACCTAGCCAAATTCCACGAAACTTTTTATGTGATCTAGTATGGTAATATATGTCGACTCTAGACACCAAGATGTGTTAGGGGCTCAATCTTCAAACTGTCACCCCGACTTTGGGGTAAAAAGTGAGTGAAAAAATCTAGAAAATTATCCACCTCTAAAAAAGAAGGGATAATTAACCAGATAAAAAAAAACACTCCAAGGTGTACTCGTTTGCTGATCGAGTCCCAACACCCTAGGCCTGTTACAGACTCAAAACTCATCATTACTAGTATCACTTATTACAATTCCCCGGGTGTGGAATCTGGGTACAAGAAAGATGATGAGAAGATAGAAGTAGAGTTAGAAAACTATGTTGACTATGATATCTGATGGTACAAGTGTCCTCTGGATCATCCTTGGGCATGGACTCTTCACATAATCATCAGGTGCCACTCCAGTGGTCAACACACTGGATGCTTGAATGGGGCGTTCGGAGCTTGTTCGGAAGGTAATCGACGATCAATTTCGGTTGCAGAGGCTCAGTGTGGTGCAAGAAGGCTTAAGCAGCGTTCACAGTGCAAACGAGCGAAAAGAGTCGAAATGGGCTTCTTCGGCCTTTTAACTGTCGACGGGTAGAATTTGGCGTGGAATTCATAAATGAACAATGAATGGTTTTGGCTTTTGGCATGGAGGCGGTTTTAGGGGCCATCACATCGCTTTTGGTAGGTGGGCGGTATTTCCTTGAGAGCACGCGATTTTGCCTGGACCTGCCACGTAGCCGAAAAGGGCCCGAGCAAAACTGCGACCCTCGCATGCTCTTGAGTTAGTAAAGATCGAAAAAAGAATCAGCGCGATATGGATGCACGCCGTTAGAGTTGGGAGTGAAAGATCTAACGGTTTTCGCGTGGTAAAACAACATGGAGGGAATAGGGGTGGAGATTTGTGGGGCCCAGGGGATTAATTACAACTAACTGTAATTAATTAATGAATAAAGTGGGGTTTAAAAATATAATGAGCGGGTTAATGGAGTGGAACCAGTGTTAAATGTGGCGGGGTTTTCTTTAACCGCACCAAGGGTTGGTGGGTTAATAGGTTTATGTCGGGGACATATAAATCGGGGAATTAATTAAATAATGCGGAGGGAATATAAAATTAGGATAAAGGGTTTTTGTGGGTTTTTAGGTAAAATATGGAAATTAACAAGGGAGAAGGTGATTTTTTCAATGGGGAATGGGTTTCACACTAGGGAAAAAGGTGTTTTGGATAGGGGGATGACCTTTGGAGGGTAATTTGCTAGGGAAATGTGTGAAACCAAGGGGTAAGGATCAAAATGAAAGGAAAATAGTATTTTCATAAGAAATGATGGAATAATGGGGAAACTAGTAAGCAAGTATGTAGTGGGGGTGAAATGAAATGAGGGGAAGTTAATCAAGTAAGCTTGTGAACATCTTTTCACTTTCATAACTGCTTCTGCACACTGAAACATAGGATTAAGCATGATAAATGTGCTCATGATTTAACAACCTTGTACATCTGCAACCTTTCTTCTACCTACACTTTACTTATCCTAACATTTGTTCTTCACTTTATTGGGTACATTTAAGCTGGCAAACCCTTTCTTTCTTTTTCTTTTGACAAATAAACTATCTAATTCTAATCTTATAACTTCCAATGGCTCAGATTAAGCTTTTGAGCACATTTTATTTCTCTACCTAACCATTGATCTGCCAAGGTTAAATAGTTTGGCTAGATCTTTATTCTCTATCTATAAATATGACATTTAAAGCATGAATTAGTCAAGATTAAGCTATTTGACTATCATGGGCTGTGGCATTTATGACAGCCTGCACACAACCATTATTTTGCACATAAAAGTAAAAGCAGTGGCACTTGAATTTGCACACTTTCGTGATTTGTTTTTGTTTGGGGTTCATATTTTTCACTTTTCTTTTTCTTTTTGTCCTTTAATTATTCTTTTAGGACATACCCTCTTTACATTTTTTAATTTTTAATATGGAAAACATTTTGCAGAAAGCAAAAGTATGTACAATATTACAAGACTAACCATAGTCAATTCAAAATTATGATCCTATTATTATAGTAACCTAACAAGTTCCATGCAAGTATTTGAGTACATGTTTTGTAGCAATCCAGTTGGCATGAAAATGATCAATCATATGTTGACTTAAAGTGTTTACAACAAAGCATATGTCAAACCTAGTGTGTACCAAAAACATCAAGGCACCATTAAGCTGTCTATACTTTGTGGGATTTGATAGGTTAGGTTCTGCAACTTTGCCACATTATTTCTTAAAGTTCATTTCCATAGGAGTATGCATGCACTCACATTCGACCATAACAAATCTTTGAAGAAGCTTAACAACATATTTTCTATGAAAAAAATAAATTTCACCAAGCCTTTGCTAGACCTCTAGACTCAGAAAGTAATGCATCAAACCAAGGTCTTTCATTTCAAATTCAGAAGCTAACTCCCTCTTACACTGGAGGATAAGAGGTTCTCCTCGTCTCATGAATAAATCATCAACATACAATACCAAAATCGAAGGTATACATTGGACTGTCTTGATGTAGAGGTTTGGGTCTACACTGCTTATTGTGAAACCAAGCTTTATCAGATAGCTATCAAGGAAAAACATACCAAATTCTTGGAGCTTGCTTCAACCCATATAAGGCTTTCTTCAGTTTGCATACATGAGTTTCCCTGTCATGCTCTTCAAAGCCTTGTGTTTATTCTCCACAAATACCTCTTCCTTGAGGAAGACATGCATGAAAACAATTTTCACAAGGCAACAACAGATTGAATAATAATATATTGAGCTACATGTGCAAAAATCTCATCATAATCTATTCCCTCTTTTTGAGAGAATCCTCTAGCTACAAATCTAGCCTTATATTTTTTAATACTACCATCTGCACCATGTTTAATCTGAAACAACCATTTGGAAGTGACAACAAACTTACCTTGAGGTCTAGGAACCGCTTCTCAGACACCATTATGGATGATGGACTCATATTCTTCAGTCATGGCATCTTTCCATACTTGTTCTTTTGCAGCTTTTTCATTGCTGCATGGTTGTGCATGAATGATGTTTCTCATGGCAACAACATACCCTTGAAACCCACTGTTAGGGTCCTATATTTCATAAGGTGAGTTGTTTTGACTTTATGATCTATATTTGAAAAATGTAAATAATGTTTCATGTTTGAAAGTTATTTCAATATATATAATATATATAATATAATATATATATATATATAGAAAAAGAAAAAGAAAAAATAATTTGTAGGGAACAAAAAATAGAATAAAGAAAGGAATGTAAAGAAAGAAAAGAAAAACAAAAAGAAAAAAATTATATGAAAATGTCCCCCGAGGTGAGCAAGTCTAAATGCCACCAAGAAAAATCAGAATTGTATAGTTAAAGAATTTTTGTAAATAAGTGTGCAATTTGTTTAAATGCCACATTGTAAATAGGAGAATTAGAAAAAGCTAGTCTAATCACACTGTTTAAACATGATTAGTTTGAAAATAAATTTAATTAGGTGAGAGAATAACTCAATCACACAGTTTAATTGTGATTGAGCTTGATTAGTGCAGTTAATTACACCATTTAATCATTGTTAACTGACATAGAAAAAATAATAAAAAAACCTTAGAAAAGTGAATAAATGGGTTTGCAAAATCAAATGCACCCTAGATTTGATTAATTTCGTTTAAATTAGTTAATTTGACTTTGAATAAATTGATCATGTGTTTAAACATGATTAATTAATTGTAATAAATTTTGGAGGCCAACATATTAGTTTTATTGACGGGATTATCAACTGCGCAAATTGATGGTTGAGATTTTCCTCATCGGGATCAACGATGAAGAAGTGTTTTCGGCCCTCCTCGAGCTCCATTCCACTTTATCCATGGGGGGGTGTGTGGTTCCGAAAGGCCCGCTACATGTCATCGCCACATCATTTCTCACCCCCTCGCCTTTTCACTCATCGCCCCCCCCTCTAAAAGTCGTGCAACGTTGACCGCTCGCTCCTCCGCCATTCCCTATCCTCCACGACACGCTTCCCCGACTCCACTCATCGTCCTCCAAATCAACCTTGCGGACCCCCCTCCCACAACCTCCCCTTCTGTTTAACCTATCCCGAGAATTCGTCCCACTCCCAATCAACGACTGTGATTTGGCACTCCCCTGCACACGTCAGTGGACCATTACGCCTATTAATTTCTCCCGCTCCTTTTGCAACGGATCCGCTCCCTGTAACGGTAAAAGAAAATGGTAATTTAAAAATTACCTTATTAAGCATGGTTAAACCACAAATTCCTTTCTTTCGCCAGTTTTGCACAACCTGTACAAGCTTTCATCGTCCATGCTGTCGCAGTAACCAGACAATTGCACAGCGATAGTGTTCTAGTCGCTATTATAGACCCCACTCCAACATTCTATAGCCAGTTTCCGTTTCCAGGTAATCTTAGTGTTGTCGTCCCCTTGCTTTTACTTTTCAAGATTGACAATGCCTCCTAAGAGTAGAACCCCTAAGGACAAGGGTAATAAATTAGAGGAAAAATCCATGCTACCCCCTCCTATTGATCCAGATCATCTACCCTAAGTTGATCTACAGTACAAAATTGCTGAAACAAACTGTGAATTCGACTCGTTCGAACTTCACAGTTGGTTGAAGCAGAAATTCTTTGATCAAAGTGATGAATTGAATCTATGGGAGTCTACCCTCCCTTAATTCATGTTCCCACAGACCCATCACTTCCTTGAACTAGTCTCCTGGTGTCAATTGAGCTATGTATCCTCCCAAAGAGCGATTATGAGTCGAAATGGTGACATTCTGATCACCATCACAACCGAAGCCATATCTCAAATGCTCCAAGTGACAACTTCGGAGTCATTTAAGCCACTTTCAGTAGACTCTTACACAGAGCTCTACAAAAACTTAACCCTCCCTCAGAGAGCAAAAATATTCGAAATCTTTCTTCCTGAAGATGCCCAATTAACTAAAGCAAACCCTCCATACTCATCTTCTATGTTCCCTGAGGTAACCAAACAGATCATCAGCATCATCTAATACCTACTTGGTTATCACTCTGATCAGTGGGTTGATGAGGCCATTGTTGGCTTCCTGTCAATTTTTACCACTAGTGAGAAACCTGTTGTTTTTAGTTACAGTGAATATATCGCAGAGGCAATACATGAGCAATTCATGAAGTTTCCTACAGAGGGAGCTTTCAAATATTTTGCTGTGTTAGTTTATATCTTTATTTATCATCAAGCAGATAGGTTTCCCTTTACTTTGTAGAAGATGGATGAGCAGGGTATTGCTCAATCAGTCAAACATTGGACCTCTCTGGTTAGGAAGAACTCTACAAAGTTCACTTTCACAGACTATGTTAATCAATTTTTGTATACAGTTATTTGTTTGCTACACAATGATTTGGAGCCTAGGATAGGAGTAGATATTAAGAAGGTTTTGCATCTTAGTGACCAGGTGAAGACAAGTGATTGGTATTTATACCAGAATTACACCGAGATTAGAGTCTATGGGTGTGAATTGCCACGCTATAGGCTACCAAAATTTGTTCCCATGAGACTGTTCACATTAGAATACATGAGACAAATGATACACATGGATGACCTGCATTTTGTGGCAGCTAAGAAGAAGGCACAATTTAAAATCAAAGCTCAGGTAGGACCTTTTGTATGCAATGCCAGAACAATTGGTAAAGAAGCAGATTTGCTGTTGAAGCAACTAGATTTCAAACTGAGCTTCAATTGGTCTTATGACCTCTTTGGTATGAATACAAAGTTGAGGGTGGAGCAAAAGACTACTCCATACACACACACTCCTTGGCCTGAGATCGAGTAGTATATGAATAAAGATCAATAGGAGGAGAACACCTTGCAGGAAGCAGAGGAACATATTTTATCTACAATCACCTCACAAACACCCATCCCTTAGGAGAAGCATGACAAAAGGCCCATACAAGAAGAGTCCTCTCCAGTAACAAAGATTGAAGCCAAACAATTTTTAATCTACACTAAGAAGCCTAAAAAGAATCCACCACCAGTCTTTATACAGGAGGAGGAAGGACAGACTACTGTAGTCATGTCAGGTAAACATGCTTCAACAACATTAGAAGACATCTTTACAGGTACAAGACACGAGGATGCTTTTCTAGGCTCTCCCTCTTCCTCTGTTTCACAAGATCCTCCAGAAACACCACAAATAGGTGACTTGGCTCAAGACACTACTGAGCCTAATATTTTTTCCAAGTACAAGGCAATCAAAAAAAGAAATGAGATGTTGAAAGCCACGACATACACACAATTCTGGAAGTAGACAACTACATCACAACACAGGCTCCTTTCAGCATTTGACACGAAGAAGGGGAAAGTGCAGGTTGCATTCCTTGAAGCTAAAGTGCCAGCCCCAAGGACACTAGTAGATTATAAAGAATCTATTTTCAGTTTTGATACACAACAAATTCATCTAATAGATCAAATGGACATGCACAAGCAGACTAGTGAAATGATGTATTCTACAGTAACAAACATTGCCATGTCCGCTTCTAGGTTGTAGGTATCATTAAACAACACACTGTCACAACTAAAGTTGGAAAGGATTTCATCCTTAGCTAAGGATACCAGGATCAAGTCACTTGAAGACTTGGTGATCAAATTGGATATAATCCCAAAGATGTAAAGGTAGCAGAAGAGCTAGTGAAAAGAAAGGATGTTGATATAGCACATTAAGGAAACAACTAAATTTGCCTACCACAGAAGAGCCATAAGTTAAGGAATTCGGAGAAATAGAAAAGCAGAAAGAGGATATATTCAGAATAGTGATTGAACAGAACAACCATATTAGGGACATGGAAGTAGAACTGGAGAAACTCCTCAAAGAGAAAGAGCAGGCAACACAATTGGCCATAGTTCCACTTACAATAGTCCCAATCTCAGTGACTGCGACCCAGGAGCATCTACATCAACTTCAACACCAGCATAGACATCAGATTCCGCAAGTGAACTTATTAAATCCATGGATGATCTATCCATTTAGGAACAAGAAATTGTGAAGTTAAAAGCTCAGCTCAAGACATCGTTAGAACAAAAGTTAAAAATTGATAATTTTTATGTAGCAGAGTTGCAGAAAACCCATTAGCTTAATCTTAAAATTGAGCAGTTGCAGAGTGAATCAGTTATGGGTCAAGCTTTGGCCCAAGCCAGAGAAAACATATGGACAAAAATCGGTGAAGCCATCACAAAAATATGGCCTTCCATACAGATCATTTTTGAGCAACAAGAATTGATACAGAGGTCGAAGGAGGTAGTAAGAAAAATCAAAATAGACTTAGGACAGAAACATGGGGATGCAACAACACTTATCAAATTCCTGAATTCCAAAAACAGAGAAGAATTAGAGCAACTGAGAATTCAAGACAGGACATAAACTATTTTAGAAGTGAGGAGGATGCACACCAAGAGGAACCTTATGCTACAACTTGAAAATAAGTGTCAAAGTCTAGAAACCAACATACAGAGATTTCATAAGAAGATGCATGTGCTGAACAGGAAAGGTCTACCAAAACTGATTGGTAGGGAAGATAAACTTATGAGCTTGACAGAGTACCAGGACGAAATATCCACCATTGCCCAAGATAAGTCAAGATTTGCAAGTATAAAGGGGCACATAACAGGGAAAACATTCTTGGAGGCCTTAGATTTCGACTTGTTGACCAATGATGAGCTCAGAGATTTGTTCATCATCAAGTCAACTTTCTAGAAGTACACAGATGTTGATGAGGCCTATAGAAAATTAGTTAAATTTTCTGTCCTTACTGAAGATAGATGGGACAAGTTGTGTGAATTACTTGAGTAATTTTTATCTTCGACAACAAGGCAAACAATGCAGCAAATTTGGAGGCTCAGTCATCAACAACATCCTCAGAAATAGGGCCAACAGTTCCAGCAGTTTGAAGATTCCTAGATTTTTGTACTACTTTTGTAATTAGTTGTTAGATATTTTTAGGATCCTATCTTGATATCTTGGATCAAGATATTTTATAATATATTCTAAAAGTACTCCATAATTCGAATTATGAAGGGTTGGGCCCTGTTTTGAAGAAATTGACTTCTATTGTAAAGCAACTCACAGAGTCGCCATTGATCATATTTTCAGTAATACAATGCAATCATTACAAGATTCTTGTGTTATTTTCTGTGTTGCAAGGGTACCCGCACCCGGGGGTGGGGTTCTCGAACCCGTCCCGGGTTCCCACACCCAAGTACCGGATTCGGGTACGGGTTCTTCCCAGACGAACCCAGAAGAACCGGGTTTTTCAAAAAAAAAATTGGGTTCTTTTCCTTTAACGGGTTCTTGGGTTCTTGGGTTCTTCGGGTGCTTGGGTTCTTGGGTTCTTCGAGTTCTTCGGGTTCTTTGTGTGCTTGGGTTCTTGGGTTCTTCGGGTTCTTCGGGTTGGGTTCTTTGGGTTCTTCGGGTTCTTTGGGTTCTTCATAAAAAAATTATATTTTCAAATAATTTTTTTTATTGAAATTTAAAAAATGATATGCCATAGAATATAGAATATATGCCATAAACAAATGATATGCCATAGAATATAGAATATATGCCATAAACGAATGATATCATTTTTGGAGTCATTGATGGTCATTGATCTGGATTGTCCTTCAAAGATGGTTGTAAGGTCTTCTAAATGTTTCTCAAGGAAATTTTCTGCCATCATTTCCAAAGATTAAAGTTTCCAAAGACTGTCTTTGTTCACATGCCTTAGCATTGCTTTGTGGGCATGACGTGCTGCTCAAGGGTAATGAATCATTGTAAAAATTTATCAACAGTGATAAGTATTTCAAAACTTATGAGCGACACAGTATTCTGAAATCATATATGATTATGATATCTCAATATTATAAAATGAACATTATGGGTGTACAATCCCACAAGCAGAATATCATATCATATTGGCTGTAGCTTTGTGGAAATATTTAATAAGGTGATGACCATAGTTAGAAAAAAAAGGGTAGTTGTTTGCACATTCATGAGTCCCTTCCTACCGCAGGAGACTCTTATGATCAGTCTCTCCATTAGTCTTATGCTATAAATTTATAAAAACAATTTCAAAACCTATGCCCAAGGTTTGTTAGAGTCTCAATGTAAATTATGAATCTCCTGTATTTGTGGATCTTCAATGCCTTTAATATTATATGGCATCGAAACCAGAACTGGAAAAGAGACCTCTTACTCTGTAATTTGAGCCTGCAGATTCTTGTAAATCAATTTGGAATGAATTTATGAAACATTCATTCCCGAGCCAAATAAGTTAATAACCATCAAATTATAAACTGTAAATGCACACATACAGGTTTAGACATTTTCGGTCAAATAGAAAGTAGGATTGAGACCAGCCATAAGCTGTAATCTGCTGATGCTATTAAATGGCGAAGGGCTATTTTGGAAAATGGCTAAATTAAGTCTCAAAATCTGCCAATTTCTCATAGCATTCTGATAACATCATGTTAAGATTAAAACTAGGAAAATATGCCTAAATGAATAAGCGTGTTTTGTGGAAGGGTAAGGCTGCCACTGTTTTAACTTTTTGGGATTGCTTTACCACAGAGCACACCATGCATGGGGCAGATGGATGAATAGACATCAAGGAAAATCTAGACCACTATCACGTTGAGAAGAATCTCCTATGAAAAAATTGTGCTTTTATATGGGAGAGACTAAACATGTTTAAATGATTATCATTAAAGTTTTCTTGTTTAAAGTTGAAAAAATAT